>PVLA01013760.1:0-34790 GCA_004027455.1 Hydrochoerus hydrochaeris | reverse complement strand
AAAGAAAGAAAGAAAGAAAGAAAGAAAGAAAGAAAGGAAGGAAGGAAGAAAGAAAGAAAGAAAGAAAGAAAGAAAGAAAGAAAGAAAGAAAGAAAGAAAGAAAGAGAAAACAACTGATAACAAATGTTGGCAAGGCTGTGGGGAAAAGGAACACTGCTCCACTGTTGGTGGTTGTGTAGACTGGTGCAACCACTGTGGAAATCAGTATGAAGATTCCTAAAAAAACTAGGATTGGAAGTTCCATTTAATCCAGCTATTCCCCACCTGGGTTTTTCCCAGAAAAACTGAAAAGGTCATGTCACAGTGATATATGTGCACCTATGTTTATAGCAGTGTAATTTGTAATAGCTAAGTCTTGGAAACAACCCAAATGCCCATCAACTGCTGAATGGATGAAAAAAATGTGGTATTTTTATGCAATGGAGTATTATTCAGCTACAAAAAAGGATGATCTTGAGGCTTTTGCAGGTAAATGGAGGTAACTTGAGACTATCCTCATAAGTGAAGTAAATCAGACTTATATTTGTAAATATCGTATGGTCTGCCTACTATAAAAAATAAAATAAAAACCTGAAAGAGCAATAAGATCCAAAATGTATAATAGATATTGTAATAATGAAAGGAAAAGAAAGTGCACTAAAGGATATAATTGTATGTATGTTTAAGTGTGCAAGCTAGATAACCATACTACTAAGTTTTTGTTAGTTAATCAAACAGAATAGTTTGTACTGTCATTGTTTGATTTTCTGCTTTTTATACTTTAATTTTATAACTTGAACAACTACTTCTAAGATAACAATATATAATTCATCAACTAATGATTCCTTACTGTTTTTTTAAGTTTTGTATTATTTCTACCCTTTTTTGTGTTTTGCTTTTTTCTCTAAAAAAAAAATGAGGGCTAAGATTGCTCTCTGATCTCTGTCACATTAGAGGTGTTTTCCCTAGAGAAAACATTAGAGCTATTTTCTCTAGCAGCCTGTGGAGTGGCAGGAGCAGGGGAAGGGTGCACAGCTGACAACCAAGCCAAATCTCCTGTGTGGGCAGCCAGGAGAGCACCGCAAGATACCCACTGAGGCAAGCTGTCCCTCTGCCTCTGCTGGAGAACATGTGGGACTGAGGAGAAGGAAGGGGCAGCAGTGTGACAGCTTTGACCAAGCTCCACTCTGGTAGTCACATGATAAACAAAGAAGGGAGAGTCATGCCTTCCATCTGTCTTGTTTTGCCTTCAAGCAGCTGGCAAAGATCACAGGCAGACACTAGCAACTGGCAGAGTTCACTGATGGCATCTAGCATTAACTGGTGTACATCAGTGGAATTGGAGCCACCAATGGAGTTGCACTTTGCTGATTCATGATTTTTATCTGTATGGAGCAAAAGAACCCCTTAAACCAATTGGTGACAGCATTAACTATCACCAGTCCCTATGAGATTTGTCAGGGTTATACACTGGAGTATTTGAAAGTAACGGAACATCAAGTTGGGAACATACTCCAGGTCATTTAGAATTTAGAATCTTTTAACTAGTCATACAACTTTTAAGCTTGAAATTATTGTAAGAACAAACAGAAAAAAATAGAGGGCAGTAACATTAATTTTACAAAAGAAAAAGAAAAACAGCAGCATTGGACCTTGGAGATTCTCTGAACCAGTCTGTCCCTCCAGCCAGCCCCTCAATTAATATGGGTGTTGACTTTGCCAGGGTGTCTAAACAACAGCCCTAGGTGGTCCAGAGTATTCCAGCAAGGGACAGAGCTGTCACAGAAGCCAAGCCATCCTCTCCAGGGACCACTGGGCCTTCTTGCTTCCCTCTTCTTGACCATTTCAGACCTGCACATTTGCAGGCCTCCACCTTTCCTGTACCAAACACTAGCCCACCTAGTGGCTGTATTTCTCCTGCCTTCTCCTTCACAGATCTCCACAAATGCTGACGTCAGCCAGACTGTTCCTTCCTGCCTTGCAATCAAACTTTAAGCACTTCCACTTTCTTCTCTCTAGAAGATTCTGCTTTGTTTTCTGCCTCCTGATTCCCATCCTCCCACTCTGGAAGGCCAGTTTTAGGGGCCACCTTCTCTATGAATCCTATCCTCACCAACTCAAACAAATTTGAACGTTAAAGTGCTTGTTGTATCTCATTTGTATCAAACACATAGGCCTCCCATTGCTATATTGCCTTTCTCTCCCAATTTCATCGCTGTAACTCCCTAACATACACAGCATATGATCACCAAGTGTGAGCAGATTCCCAAAGTCTCCCACACTTTCTCCCCATCGTTTCAGGTCACCAATACCAAATACCATCACTTACTGTGAGGTACACACACTCACACTTCAGCAAAAACAGAAACAAACCTATAGACTCTTCTTCCCCCTTACTCTCACACTGAGTCAGAGTGATCCAATTCGACATTTCCTATACTTAGAAAAATGAAGCAAAGCATTTAATTAATCCTTCCCCGTGGCTCCATATGGAACACAAGGAAAAGTTGTGAATTGGGGGTTTGGGAGTCTTTCTACCACCCATATCATTACCCTTTTTCTTAAAGAAGACTTGTTCCTGCTCCTCCCAGTCTCCTCCAGGCGCTCAACCTCCCTTGCAAGCCCACTACCGCATTAGCAGCTGCTCAGAGATTACTTGGTAAGGGGGATGGCTCCCGGAGGAATTTCCGCCAGAAAAGAAAACTAAAGAATGGAAAAATCTTCAAAGGCCCGTAGATTTACTCCCTATGCATGCAATGCCGGGTATACAAGCAGGCAGCAACAGAAGGCCACTCGCTGTTCCCCCATTGGCTCATGCCTAGCCACACTACACCAGTGACAATAGTTAAAGGCCGGCTAATTCCCAGAAAGACAGGAGACAGGGACAAATTCTCTTCAGAAAGCAGACCAAGAGGAAAGTGCAAATCTGGGGAAAATGCTCAACAAATGCTAATTATATTAAATCATCAATTTCGGGAGTGCCTCTGAATGTTAAACCTCAGGGGTGGATGTGGGTGTCTATAATGAAGCCAGACCAGACTCCACAAGGCAGGTGACTGAGAAAACTGGTAAAGCAGAAGCAAAGATGAACTCTTACAGCCCAACCTACAATGACGGGGGCCCCAAAGTGGGCATGGAAAGAACATGGACACAGCTGTCCCTCTGGGCACAGGGCAGCATTGGCTTATGCCTTCTTCAGTATCTGTGAAGTTAATTCAGGCTTGCTCAAAGAAAACAGCCTCATTTGAGCCTGTCTGTTTTTAAAATTCCAGTAACTATACTCTTTGCAGATTTAAATACAAAGACTTTTTTGATGTGGCAAATCTGTAAACAGACTTAGCTGGACTGCAGGAGAAGACAAAAAGAAGTTAACAAGGAGCAAGCCCTCCCTGTGAACCAGCACCACGCCGGGCTTCCACTGCTGGGGGAACAGCCAGACCTCAGCCTTTTCCCGTGAGTCAGTGCCATTCACGGACTGCAAGGGAAGAGAACAAGAATTCAAGAAGAAGCAAGCCCTGCCTGCAAACCAGTGCCATGCACGGGCTGCTGCTGCCAGGAGGACAGCCAGAACCCAGCTCCTTCCAGTGCACAGGCTGCAAAATAAGAAGAATCATCCTACCCCTCTACCCAACCCCACTCCTGTAAGAAATGGGCTAATCTTCAGAAACCCAGGCTGTGGTGATGGTTATCAGGGTGAAGTGCAATTTGAGCTTGTGGTGTTTTGTGTTTGACTTTGCAGATCTAGGGACAGTGGTCTGATCATCTAGTCAGAGGATAACACATGGCATCTATGGGGGATCTTCTGAGGATGGTGGCCATTGTTAATTCCCTGTTATCTTGTTTTGAAGTCCTGTATCATTTTCATTGTTCTGATCAGTTGGGTTTTATTCTGTTTCATTTTGTTTTATTTTGTTTTGTTTTGTTTGATTTTGTTATATCCAAAGGCATGGTGGGCAGCTATTTCAAAGATAGCAAGATATATTATGGTATCCATCTTAGGTTTATTATTGTCTTGTTTTGAAGTCCTTTATTGCATTCATTGTGTTTTTTTTTATTGGTTCTATTCTATTCTGTTTTGTTTGACTTTTACTAGGTTTGAAGATATCTATAGCTATTTTGAAGACAACAAGAGGCATTTATGGTTGATTTCATATTGTTTTGAAGCCCTGTGTCACTTACACTGGTTTGTTTCGAATGGCTTTGTTCTGTTTTATTTTGCTTGGTTTTATCCTCTTGAAAATAAATAAATAAATAAATAAATAAATAAATAAATAAATATTTTAAAAAACACTGACAACAAATGCTGGAGAGGCTGTGGGGAAAAAGGAACTCTTCTGCACTGTTGGTAGGAATATAGACTGGTGCACCCACTGTGGAAATCATTCTGGAGATTCTTCAAAAGGCTGGGATTGGAAGTCCCATTTGACCTAGCTATTATACTTGTGGGCATATTCCCAGGAGAACTGAAAACATCATAGCACAGTGATATATGTGCACCCATGTTTATAGAAGCACAATTTGTAATAGCCAGATCATGGAAACAACCTAAATGCCCATCAACTGAGGAATGGATAAAAAAGATGTGGTAATTTTATACAATGGAGTACTACTCAGCTATAAAGAAGGATCACATTGAGGCTTTTATAGATCAGTGAATGCAACTTGAGACCTTACTCATAAGTGAAATAAATCAAACTCTCATGTGTAAATACTATATTGTCTCCCTAGTGTAAGAAACTATAAATAAGATACCAAATCCTCAATAAATATTATCAAAGGTTAGAAACTGCTCAAAAGGGAAAAGATAACTCAGAAAAAAGGAGAAAAAAAGGAAGGGAAAAGAAAAAATATATGAACTTGCATATACACACTTAAGATAGCTAGGATGATTATGCTACTAATTCTATTGGTTCTTGGAACAAAACAGTTAACATTCATAGGATTAGATCAATTTTGCATGTTTATATCTGGTAATATGAGGAACTCTTTTGAAGACTGCTATGCAAGATAACAACCTTAATTATGTTCATACCATCTTGTTTTGAAAGCCTATATTATCATTGTTTTGGTCTCTTTGTTATTCTTATTTATTTGTCTGTTTCTTGTTTTTCTAGTAATTTTTTGTTTTGTTTTGTTTTTCCCTCTAATTCAGAAAGGACAGATGTACATGTAGAGGCTTATATATGCCTAGAATTTCTCCTAAAGAGTTCACAATAATTGATTCTATTATGCATGATGATATGAATAGTTACTTTGAAGAAAAAGAGACATTATGGTAGCTATTGCTGACTTCCTATCATCATGTTGTAAAGTCCAGTAATACTCTTATTCTTTCTTTAGATTGGTTTTAGTCTGTTTCCTATTATTTAATTTCAACATACATGAAGGTATGGGCAGCTGTTTTAAAGAGAACAGGATAATGGGACCCAAAAGGTATAACAGATATTGTGAAAGTGAAAGGGAAGGAAAGTGTTCTAAAGAGTATAACAGCCTGTATACCATGTAAGACAGATGACCATATTACTGAATTTTTGTTGGAACAATGAACAGAAGGATTTTCATTGCCAGTGTTTGAGAGTCTAGCCACTATTTATGCTCTGATTCTGTGACTTTGGCAACTATTTTTTAGAATGACAATGAGTTGATACTAGCAATTCTATGATGATAGTTTTTTTAAATTTGGCATTGTTTTACCCTTCTTTTATGTTTTTCTATTTTGTTTAATTCTCTTTTCTTTCTTTGAAAAAAAAAGAACAATGTACAATATAACAACCATTGTTAAATTTCTTTCATTCTGTTTTGAAAGCTTATATTGTTATTGTTTTGAGTTTGCTGCTGTTGTTTATGCCTTTTACTTTTAGTTCTTCTTTTCTGACTTTTCTCTTTTTTAAATAAAATTTTAAAAATAAAAAAAATTTTTAATTAAAAAAAAAAGAATAAGAGACATTATGGTAGCCATTGTTGATTTTCCCATTTCTAGTTTTGAAGGCCTGTAATGTTTTCATTATTCTGTTTTGATCACTTTTATACTATTTTGTTTCGCTTGAATTCATTGTGTATGAAGATATGGACAACTATTTCAAAGAAAACAGGAAACATTATGGTAGCCACTGTTGATCTCCTGTTATCTTGCTTTGAAATCCTGTGTCATTTGTATTGTTCTGTTCTGATCTGCTTTGTTCTGTTTTGTTATGTTTTGTTTTACCCTCCTTAAAAGAAAAAAATAGACTTAGCTATACTCTAAACTAGTCCATATCCAATTGGCAAATATAGTGACCTGGGAAATAATATGGTTTGATTACAATCTAAATTGCCCTGCCACTTGGGTTAAAGCATGAACTTCTAAGCTGCCTATTACATCCCAAAACCCTTCTTCAATGATCACCTGATTACTGAGAAGAAACACTCATGTGACCTTACAGAAACAACTTTAAGTGTCACTCCATCCTCCCACTTTTCAAGATGGCACACATGACACAAGCCTACTCACAGTCTATGACACAGCCACATTCCCCTCCAAGAGTTCTGACCCAAAAGAAAATCAGTAGTTAGGGCAGGCCCAGCAGTTAGTAATGGGTCAATATCAAAGCACATCACAGGTTTGACTGGTACAGAGATGACCCCTCACAGATTGCAAAGTACTTCCATCTATATTATCTCGCTGAGCTCTACTTTGGCTTTTGCAGGACTAAAGTCAATAAATATTTAATAAGCCATGTGTGTACTGTGTAAACACATATTTTAATTCATTTAATCTTTATCCAAAAAACCCCTGCAAGGCTGGTACTCAAATCCCTTTTGCTATAGATGAAGAAACAAACTCAGAAAGGTGACATATCTGGCCCATGGTCCCATGGCTAGTACTGGTCAAGTTAGGATTCACCATTGGGTCACCTTGCCCCAAAGTACATGGTGGCCCAGCAAAGTTAGCAGGTCACATCAGATCTTTCTGCTGAGCTCCTGTGTATTTTCATTGAGTTCTCTATGCTCCCTCCAGAGCTTTGGCATAGAAACCAGGAGTCACTCAATGAAGAGATCAGCAGCCTTCTCAATTCCCATGCTCTGGCGTGGAGGGAGATAGAGCTGCTATTCCAGAAATGTGGTGCTATCATGTATGTGCCATGCTGAGAGCAGGGAGAGACTCCGTCTGGGAAGCAGGTACAGGTTAGGTTGTCAGTTATCCATGGCCCAAAAAGTGTCATCATCTTCTTCTCACTGTGTCACCAAAGCCTGCTCATTATTCTCATGAGTGCCTCTATTGTAAGGAAGTATTCCAAACTGCTAAGCAGATTATCTTCTAATGAAATACTATTTGTATATTTTATAGGTAGAGGATTTCTATTTCGCTTTGGAAAAAGAGCATCTCCACTTGGAAAAAATAAGTTTGAAAATATGGTCTAGAGAACTAGACCCTGCAAAGGCACCTTTCAAAATATATTACATCCAGTCAAGCCTATGGCAAGGGTGTTAGTTTGCAAAGGTTGCCATAACAAATAACATACACTGGACAGCTTAAACAGCAGAAAGTTATTGTCTTGGGTCTGAAGCTGTAAGTCTGGATCTAAGGTGTCAGCAGGATGACTGGGTTCTTCAGAGCCACTCCCTTACAACTGGAGATGATTGTCCTTTCCCTGTGACTTCACAAAGTAACCCCTCAATGTGCTTAATTTTCTACTTCTTAGGAGGATACCAGTTATCTTGGAGTAGAGCCCACCTTAAAGGCTCCATTTTAAAGGCTCACACACTCTTTAAAAACTTTATCTCTAAATGCAGTCAGTCATATTTTGAGCTATTAGTGGTTAGGACTTCATATGATTTTGGGGAAACACAATTCAGCCTACAATAAGTTGAGTAGTCTCCAGATTGTGCTTAAATCCTCCAGCTACTGCCTACAAAAAAGGATATTATCTGAGAACAATGAAAAGAAACATCTCCCCCTGTTTGAGGATGTGATTAAGTGATAGAGCTCTTACCTTGCATGCACAAGGCCCTGGGTTCAAACCCCAACACCACACAAAAAAAAAAAGCAAGAGAAAAAGAGAGAAACATGTTTCAAAGACTACCAGCTAAATTGAACACAGAACAAATAACCCATTATAAAAATAGATCTATCTAGGTGTGATGGCACATGCCTTTAATGCCAGTACTTGCGAAGTTGAAGCAGAAGGATCACTATAGTTCAAGGCCAGCCTGGACTACATAACGAATTCAAACCCAGCCTGAACTATATAACAAGATCCTAGACAGGTTTTTTTGAGAGCAAAAAGAGAAAAGCCTAATAAAGACAAGAGCTTGTACAAAGCTGTACAGACCCTATTTGGACGAAAATGAAGGAGAACATTAGGCAAGACAAGATACCTGAAGTGTGGAATTCTTAAAAATTGATTATATCCTAAAATTTCAACTAATTGCAAATTTCAAAATTTCAGCTAATTCCAAATATGGTCAGAGGGATCATTCCTATCCTATGTACTCTTCTGACAGTGTGATTTTAATATCCCTCCCATTAAGAGGTAGGTTCTATGCCTCTCCTTAAATCTCAGGGTCTCAGAAGGCCAGTTAGCATCTACCTTAAGATAGATGGACTTGAAGCCCTCACACAGCAGCCTGATGGCCCTGGAAGCCACTAGATTGCAGGGACAGTACCCAGGGAAGGGCCCTGAGTCAATGAGAAGAAAGAAGACCACTCTGCCAGTTTCCCAAGACAGGCCAGACCAGAGCCAAACCACTCAACCCATCATCTTCCCTGTTTTTGACCCACAGAACCTATGAGCATAACAAAGTGATTACTGTTTTCTTAAATCACAAAGTTTTGGGGTAAATTATTATGTAGCAATAAATACCCAGATCAAATATATTGTAATTAAGTCTTTCTGATGCTAATTTGAATTTGCTTCTTCCAAAATGAGTCCAAAAGAGTAAAATGATCATTTTGTCCTAGTATGTCTATAAGTTTCCTACTTGGCATCTTCTACATTTGAAAAAAAAGTATTCCTTGGTTTGCTCTCTTTTCATGGATGCTACATGTATGTATCAAGAGATCAGTACTTCATGAGTTCCACAAATAAACACTGCTGCTCACCATCTCTGTCATGTGTTTCCTAGGCCAGCCATGTTTGCTAATAACTTTTTCTCCCATGTTTCTGCTAGAGTTGTAATCTTATTCTTTTCTTGGGATTGTTTTATCTATGTCTAGACCTATTTCCTTTTGCTCCATCAGTATCAGTTGGGCTTTTCCCCAATTTATGCAGCTGGGATGAACTCAGGTCAAGTAGGAAATGGATTCAAAAATGTTTTGACTGAGACTCAAGAACCATAAGGTGGAGGTTCCCAGATCCAGTTTGCTGGCACACTTTTCATGAAGGTGGAGAGGCCATACCTATAACCTGACCCCTTTCTTACGGTTCCTTCCTCATCTTGCTTCTTCCATACCTCATGCTGTCACTGATTTGAGTGAAGAATCCTTCATGGGCAACAACCAATGGAAAGTAGGTTCAGTCTCCTCCACACAGAATTGCATTTAATAGGAGTTACTCAGTGACGTGGGATTCTAGGTGAACGTGCATCTCCTTCACCAAGCTGATGTTGAAAATTCAAACACAAGACATTCAGCCACAAGTAGATGACTGCCATGGTCAGCTTTCCATAAGCAACTAAAGGGCCACTAGACATTGGAAATATTGTCCTCCAAGAGAGAAAACTATTAAGTGAATCCTATAAAAGCCACTAACACTTATTGGATGATACTATCCATTAGTGGAAGCCATTTTTCTCCTATAGTGCACACTATGCTAAAAAGTTATCTTACTATAAATGTGTGGTGGTGGAATCATATGCATGGCTGATTCAAAATGGTGTCATTGAGGGATCATTTCAAAAATGGCAGAAAAGGACCAAGACTTTTTTCTATGAGAGATGAAATCTAATCAATGAAATATACACCTAAACAGGTTAGCATACCCATGTTTAATATGTCATTTAGCAATAATCATAACAGTCTGTGACTTTCATTAACCTATCATTTTGCTAAAGCTTACATTTGAACTAAACATTCAGTGAGACTGATTTTGAGCTGGAGTCTGCTTTGACCAAAGGGGCAGCCTGGACAATGACTTTCCTCTCCACCTCACAACCAGGCTCCACCAAGCCTCACTCACTGTCTCACTAAAAGAGATCTCTCCTCAGGGGCTATAGGGATGCTTACAGTATTAAGCTATTCTTTACTATACTCATGGATAAAGAATAACTTTATTGGAAAATTTTATGAGGAAAATTATATACAAAGTGATATGAACAAAACTGAGTGGGGAGGGACAGGCATACACAGCCTGCTTACACCTCAGTGACAAGAGCAGGCAGGAGAGGGTGGAGACCTTGAGTATATTCCTTTCAAAATTGTGCCAAATACAGTATAATTTACCTAAAGAATAGAGTACAAAAAAAAAAGGTACTTGAAACAGGTCAAATGGAGCCCTAAAATCTCTCTAGCTAAGATTTAGGCCATGGAATAAGATAGCTTTGAGTCTAGCCTGGTTCTGTCTCACAGACAAAGAGAAACTGTGTACATCATCACCAATATATTCTAGGTGAGGAGGCAGCAAGAATTAAGCAGGACTCTATTGGTACAGAAAAATATTTCTAAAATCTGTCTACCACCCTCAGCTCTAGCTCCACAGTCAGCATGTAACTTGCAGTAACTAGTGCTGCTTCCCAGGAACTCTGATGCCAGCCACAGTGAATAGAGATTAAGGAATTTTAGACTTAAAGCAAAGAACTGCCCTTGCTCCTAGCTTCAGGTATTATATCACTCTCTAGTTAATATTGTTCTCATGAATTCCTGAGAATCTGAGCACCTCTGGTTGCATTGATAGAATCCAGTTTCCCAGAATGTTGACCTGAAATGTGATGAACATCCCAAGGGCCACCTATGAGGCCATCCTGCCTAAAGACTGACTGTCCTCATAGTCAGATATCCCATTGCTTCTATAAAATCTATTGTATACTGAATTGAGTCCCCTCAAAACTCAGGCACTGAAACCCTACCCTTCAGAATGATTACACTTGGAGTTAAGGCTCTTAACTAAAAAGAAATTGTTTAAGATCATAAGATAGGTCCCTAATCCAAAAAGGCTGGTGTTATCATAAAAAAAAAAAGAGAGGGGAAGACAAGATGGCTGATAGTGAGCAACAGAATACAAAGCCTCCTGGGAGAAACAATTCATATGCCAGAATAAAACACCCTGGAGAGACCCAGACAGAGGGAGATGGATCCTCTTGACACAGGAAGAAATTAAAACTTAAAAAAGCTCATCAAATACTTCGGGACTACAACTGAAACAGCTAAAAACCATGGGACACAGCGTTTTCACGGTGACCCGCCAAGTTTGCACCAGCTTGAATCCTCACCAGCAGGCAGAGCCGCCCAAACTCGTTCCCGCCGCCACTCACAGGAAGCACAGCAGCACTGAAGTCGAGGGTTGGTGAGCCCAACAGAGAGCAGAGAGTGGAGCCGATGGAAGAACCTTCATTGATCCACGGTCAGTGCTGGGAGTGAGACCCCCACACACAGGAAGGGCATGACCAGGTGGGTGACATGCTGGAATTGGGCAGGAGGACCCTGAACTGGGAGTGACAGTGACTTCAGTTGGTTACTCCCTTCCCAGAGCAGATTTATATGATTTGCTTGGACTGGGCCACACCCCTGGCCAGGACCCAATGAGACATCGCAAATCAATTCCCTGTGCCTAGCAAGCACTAACCAGGTGATCGCCCCTGAAGTTTGGCTGGCCCGGTGGGGAGGGACAGGCATACACAGCCTGCTTACACCTCAGTGACAAGAGCAGGCAGGAGAGGGTGGAGTTCCCTTGCCAGCATGCTTCGGAGGAAACGTGGCCAACAGGGAAGGGGGCTGAGACCTGCACTGTAACCCATGTGGGGGAAGCCAGGGCCATGACAGGAGAGAGAGGCAGGAGGAGGACCCCAGCCCAGAACTAGCCCAACAAGCACTGATCCAGGAGAAGGAAAAACAAGGGAGACTGAGGGCGGCAAACACACACATCAGACATGGCGTCAATGGACATTAAGAGAGATCTTCGGGACCTTGTAGACAAGCTCAAAACTGAAATATTAAATCAGGTAAAGCAGGATATGAGTAGAGTAATAAAAGAAATGCTCTCAGGAAGCATCTCTCAGGATAATACAGATGGAAGAAGGGAGGAACACAAAAAAAGGAGAAAAACATTCAATAAAGAATATGAAGAAAATATAGAATACATGAAGCAGATTCAAAGAGACTATCAAGAAATTAAAAACTCCACTGAAAGCTGGCAAAACACCTTAAAAGAATCTAAGGATAAACTATCAAAATTTGAAGACAAGTTTTCAATGTGTGATGGTGAAAGGAAAGATCTCTTAAAAAGAACAAGGAAACAGGCAGTAAAAATACAAAGGCTAGAAGATGACAAGAGAATCTACAATTTAAGAATAAGAAATGTGAACAAAGAAGCAGGAATACATACAGGCGAATTACAAGGGCAATTCAAGGAAATAATTAAGGAAAACTTCCCAAGCATGGGAAAAGAAAATGACATTTGGTTGTGTGAGGCATACAGAACTCCAGCCACCTACAACCAAAACAGATCTACACCCAGACATATAATAATCAAGATACCAGAAATTCAATATGAAAAGAGAATATTAAAAGCCATTAGAGAAAAGAAACAGATTACTTATAAAGGTAAGCCCATCAGAATCACAGCTGACTTCTCAACACAGACCATCAGATCAAAAGGAGCTTGGAGTGAAGTCTTCCAAGTCCTGAAGGAAGGTGGCCTCCAGCCCAGATTAATGTACCCTGCAAAACTGTCACTAGAAATTAATGGAGAAACAAGATGCTTGCATGACAAAGAGGAACTGGGTGAGTTTGTGACCACCAATTCAACCCTGCAGAGAATGCTGAAGGACATTCTAGAGAGAAAAAAAATACCAGGATTTTAGGAACAGTGGCAGAAAGGTCTCAATGAGTGGGGCAGGCAGTAGAATGAAGGAGAAAACTAGACAAAGGCAGAAAAGTAGCATAACAGAAATGAGGCAGAGAAGGATGGCTAGACTCTCTAACATAGATGGCCTTGATAAGCTGTATTGTTAATAGTGCACCAGGATTTAAAACCCACATTACTCACACTACTCTGCTTAGATGTATTATATTCTGTTCCTGTCATTCTACCTGTACTAGATTTGAGGGCACAGACAGTAATCCTGAAAATAACAGGATATGGTTCAGTAATCATCCTTAATTTCCTATTAACTTAATCTAAAGCTCTGTAAAACCTACACTGTTTTACCATGACTGATCGTAATCGAATCTGGTTTGTTTGATCGCGGTTTTGTATTGATAGATTTTATTCAAAGGTGTTATGATTGATAGTATCAAGTCTGAGAGTATAGGCAACTACACTTAAGATGACAAGATCCACTAGAATATCCACTCTGGTTTGATTATTACCTGCCTTTGAAGTTTTATACTGTCTACAATGTTTTATTTTACTGATATTGTCATTTATTGCTATACTCAATTATACTGCTATATTCGATTATGCCTGATGATATAGACATTCTATTGAAGATAATAAGAAACAACACAGTAATCATTGTAGATCACCTTATACTGTGGTTTTATACGACTTTTTGCTTTCATGTTTTTATAGGAATTTGTTTTGTTTTGTCTTGCTAAGTTTTGTTTTTCCCTGTAATACAGAAAGTATAGAAATACATGCAGATATTCATGCATGCATAGCTGTTTACACTCTCACTGTTTGAATATCTGCATTGTATGCTTTAATTTTGTAACTTGAACAACTATTTCTAAGAGGACAATATGGAATTTATTAACTAGTGATTTCTTACTGTTTTTTTTCTTTTTTTTTTTGGAATTCTGTTTTATCCACCCTTTACATGCTTTTGTTTCTCTTTAAATAAAGTCTTTTTAAAAAAGAGAGAGAAAGAGAGAGAGACTCCAGGAGTGTATGTGCACAGGAAATAGCACTGCTTGCATGAAGATGCTACAAGCAGGTGACCATCTACATGCCAGGAAGAGACACCTAACACATAACAATTTGGTTGGCTCTATGATCTTGGACTCCCCAGCCTCCACAACTGTTAGAAAATAAAAATTTCTGTTGGTTAAGCAATCCAGTCTTTGGTGACTAATAAAATATCTCTCCATACTTCTTACATCTAGTTATTTTTCAGTGATTCTGCTTAAAATGTAAACAAACCATTATCAGTCATGAATGACTTTTGGTGCATCAATCTATCTAAACATTTCCAGTGAGAAAGCTGACAGAGAAAAGATTTCATTTGAATAAAGGAAGAAAGAAGGCAGGTATGAGAAAGCCAGAATATGGTGTTAACTGAGGGAAACTGCTCAGGCACAGGCAACCAAGTACAGAGGTGGTAAATAGCTTTCTGTCACCATAAGCCAACACCTGAGATAATTAACTTCTAAAGAGAAAAGTGTTGTTTTAGCTCAGATTTGGAAGTTTCAGTTAAAAATCGGGAGAATTATTGCTTTGGGACCCTAGTCTATAGCTGTGCCAAACTGAAATGGCAGGAAGCACATAGAAAACTGCTTACCTTGTGACCAGGAAGCAAAAGAGAAGGAGGAAGTGGCAGGGGTCCCACAGCTCCTTCAAACCACACTTCTGTGACCTAAGGACCTCTCACAAGCCCTAACTCCTAAGGATCCCATCACCTCTCAATAGCCACACCCTGGGGATCAGGCCTTTAATACACTGATCTTTGTGAGTATACAAACCACAGCAAGGAAGAACAGGAAAGTGGAACATTAAAGTCAATGCAAGGGCACTGAGTGCTGAGAAAATAGTAGAAAGCCAGCATTTGTTGAGTTGTCATTAAACGTCAGGCATCAAGCTAATGAGCCATCTATTTGGGTTAGGGTTAGGGTTAGGGTTAGGGTTAGAAAAAGGATGGTAGAAGAATATTATAGGCAGTGTAAAACTCCCATTTGACAGGTAGAGAAGTTGAGGCGCAGAGAAACTAAATAATATATTAGAATTTGATCCAAAACTATCTCTAAGGCCTAATTTTTTAAAAAACAGTTTGGTAGACACATTTTTATGCTATAAATTTACATGTTTTAAGTGTGCAGTTCAATAACTTGTTAGTAAACTTACAGAGCTGTGGAACTCACTATAATACCAAGTTAAGAACATATTTATTGTCTCAAAAAGATCCCCCGTGAGGAATCCAAATCTGAACCGTGAAATCACATCACTTCCCACACCATGCAAGAGACATAGGCGGATAGAGACACTGGTAAGAAGCAACCAAGAGTTCTTATAGACTGTAGCACGAGTTCAAATTGGCACTATATTTGGCTGTATAAACTTCAAATGAAAATTCTCAGACCAGGAACAATTCTTATGGGCATATGTCCCAGAGACTCTCTCCATCTGACAGGGAGTCCCATGCAGAAATATCCACTACAGCATCAGTTGTGGAATGGATCCTTGGAAACAGCCCAAACGTCTACCAATGCAAGTGGATAAATAAGTTGCAGTACATTCATGTAACGCAAAGCACTTAAATAACCGCTGAAGGGAATGAGCTATAACTGCAAGAATCCATATGAGTAAATCTACAAAACAGAATGCTGAGTTTAAAAAAGGAAATTGGCAAGTACTCTGTACAGTAAAGCACTATTTGTGTCAAGTATTAAAATCATAGACAGCATAAGTTTTTGTTGACAAGTTCTCTCAGTTTTATTCTTTAAAAAAAAGTAAAGCAATTATGGCCTAATAATTACATGTTAATAAATCATATGATAATATTTTGAGAAATGGAAAGTTTTCTTTATGTTACATATTTCAAAAGCACAAGAATCAAATACTGCTGAATTCAATGATTCTCTGCAGAACTTCTCTGCAGTGTACGTATGTGGTACTGGGGATGGAACTTAGGGCCTTTGCACTGTGCTACAACTCAGCCTTTTTACCATTATTTTTTTATTTTTATTTAGAGTTTCTCTAAGTTTTTCAGGCTGGGTTTGAACTTCCACCCTCCTGCCTCAGACTCACAGAGTACTGAGATTACAGGTGTGTACTAAGGCACCTGGCTTTTTAAATGTCCTTAAAGTTATTGTGTATTGAGCAGGTGTTCACAGTATTGGGTGCATTTGGTGCCTTAACTCACTTCGTGCTTGGACTGTCTCTTCCAAGCTTCACGGTTTTGAAGGGCACTTTACACACTGCTCAATTTGACCTGTTAGTGTCCAAACAGACTCATCCTCCCTTATTCGGCAGCTAAAGTGTCTGCCACTGACAGATGATGTCTTTGTGTTTGAGCAAAAGAAAACTAGGATTGTTGGGCTCATAAAAAGATAATTAAGTCTTTGACCATTATTGAATGTGGCAGGGGAGAAAAAACGCACATCTACTCAGCCTTCTCAGAGGCCCATACTGGGAGGATGAACAATTCTTGGAAACCTTAGGCAACAGGAGTGAATTTAAACATTTTTACCTCTATGGTTGTTGCAATGGACTAAATATTTGTGTACTCCCAAATTTCATATTTTGAAGCATTAAGTCTACTATGGTGGAAGTAGGAAGTGGGAGTTTAAGGCAGTGATTAGGACATAGGAGTTAAGCCTTCAGGGTGTCGTCAGACCCCAGAGAGCTCCTTTGCTCTTTTTCTGTTGATCCTATGAGGAAATTTGACTCAGTTCTCATCCAGTTCAGTTTGCCACCAGAATCATGAAAACTGAGTTCATCAACTGAGGTACCATTGTACCTGAGATAAACAAATTAAAAGAGAAAATGGTTATTTTAACCAAAGTTTCCAAGGTTTCAGTCTATGGTCAGCTAGTTCTATTATTTGTTGGCTTGTGGCAAGGTAGATCATATGCCAGAAGGGCATGGTGACATAAAGGGGCTGGCTTCATAGAAGCCTGGAAGCAAAGAGGGAAAGATCCAGAGAAAAAGGGGCCAGGGACTAGATATAGTCTTCAAATTCATGCCCACAATCCACTCTCTTAACTATGTCCCATCTTCTATGTCTGTCACCTCCCAATAATGCCATCAAACTGAAATTGCTTCAGTTAGTGCCCTCATGATCCAATCACCTTCCAAAACCCCTCTTCTGAACATATGAGATGCTTTGGAAAGATATTTAGGATCTAAACCCTAACACCGACTTCCGGCCTTCAGAGACACGAATAAGTTTCTGTCATGCATAAGGCACACTTTCTATGGTACTTTGATATAGCAACCTGAACTAAGTCTTCTATCAAGAGACAACATTACTCAATGTCTTGTCTTTGTGTTAACACATTTCCTAATATTCCAAACGAAAAGTGCAGCTAATGGTGCCTCTTGCACACTCCTAGCACAAAATGTAGATTCCTGGCCTCTTATCACTGAAACTCAAGACACTGACCTTTGTGGCCCTTTAATATTTTACTGGGCATGGCCCACACTAAATGCATGTCCATTCCAATACACTCCCCATGGTTCCTTCTCGCATTGCTCCTGCTTAATATGTGTCCTGCTCCTCTCCCCTCACCCCCCTGCCCAACCTGGGATGTGCACATCTTCCCAACATTCAACAGAAGTTCAAGCAGCCCTTCCTCCCCAAAGCCTTCCCCAGCAGAAGAAATACTAAGCTCTAGCTGGGTTTTGCCTTTACAGCTCTTATGAGTCAAAGCAGATTTTGCTGTATACTGTTGTTATTCATTTCACACCTTTTATCTTTCCAAATATACTTTGAAAAAAGAGACAATGCCTAGTCCACTCATAAGTAATTCATATTGTCTAAAACAAAATATATAATAGATGCTTAATAAACGTTCATAAACTGAGTTAAATATTTCTACCTTAATCCATTTGCACGTCATATCATTCGTCATGTTGACAAATTTCTTATGCAGGGAATCAAGATATACTTTGTGCTGCTTAATGACCCTGAATAGAAGTCAGAGGCCCTGGATGATGGAATCATTAAAACAGTCTTTAGTCTAATAATTCCAAATCTAGGCTGATCATTTTAATCACTTGGAGAATTTTGCAAAATACCAATACCCAGAGTCCTGCTCTGATGCAGTCAATCTAAACTGCATATGCCTGAATTGCATATGGAGACCCTGTCTCAAAGCCTGAGTATCTGGAATTTTGAAAGTTTCCCGGGGAATTCTAAAGTGCAGCTAGGGCTGGAGACCAGTGCCTTTGTACCAGCACTCTGCATTGTCATTTGAACATGCTAAGCTGAAGACTGGGAACATCAGCTTTGAAAGGAAACATGCAGGATGTAGTAAGCAAAGGGAATGCCAACCCTATTTGCATCAAAGACCACAAACTGCTTAAGCACCACCTTCCCAGCAGTTTTTATTCAGACGATGGATGAGCTCATTTGAAGTACATCTTATCTATTTGTGAAAGCCCTTACAGGATTCTCTGTAATGCATAGACAACTTGCATTTTCCACTTCCCCTTGTCCTGTCAGCAGTTACTGCACGAATTTGAAAGTCATAAAATTCCTTTACTTAATTTTTTTAAAAGTTCTATAAACTATGCATCTACTAAAAGAATATGAGTACTGGACCATGCAGCAATAAGCAAATATGGACACAAAATCAGGTCCACTGAAAAGAGCAGAATATAAAATAGTGCCAAATGCAGGTATATATAAGTGATGCAAATATGGGGACTTTAATGAAATTTTTTTGAGCAATAAGGTACAACATACAATGAAGATTCAAAATTATTTTTAAAAGTGCCATATAACTCAGATGTGTTCTTTAAGGTCAATTTGCCACCTAACTAGAATGTACTATCATCAGCATTTTTATAACATTCTCCAAGCAAAAGTTACCATGTGTTTTTGTCTCAGACGAGTTTCTTCCTTAATTACTCTGTTTAGGTGGTATCTTTACTGTGAGTTCCTTAGAAGGGTTTCATTCTGTGATTGTCTTTTATCTCTCCCTTGAAAGTCCCTCTTTAACCACGTATGGTGGTGCATGCCTGTAATTCCAGCTCTTGGGAGGCTGAGGCAGGAGGATCACTGCAAGTTCAAGACCAGTCTGGGTTGCAAAGTGAGCTCAAGGCCAACCTGAACTGCATATGGAGACCCTGTCTCAAAAAGACAATAAATAAATAATAAATTCCCTTTAATGACATGACATAATTGAACAATTCTGGGACTACATTCTTGCTGATCTGTCAGTTGTGGGATTTAACTCCTTGTAAACTGAGCATTTTTAACTAACTATAGTGAGATGACACTTGCTGTTCCTTAAGAACTGGGTTATTTAGGCTTGAAAACAATTTTGTTTTCCTTTTGTCTTTAAAGGAAACAATAGCAACCTGCATTCTTCATATAGTGAAATGCATATTCTTAGGAAAGTAAGCATCAATCTATTTCCATTTTTAAAATCTTTAAGCAACCCAGTTAGGAACTCTAAGTTTATTTCATTGGTAAGGGAATAAATCTTTTCTAAATGAAATCAATGCCCTTGATTAATATCTAATAAATATTTTATTTGTTTTATCTTTAAACTGAGGGATACTTCATTTTAAGAATAATATCCTGCTGGAGACCAAAATGGCAAAGCAGTATGCAGCAGAGAGAAGTCTCTCAGAGAGTCACCACCCAAATGCTGGACTCTAGCATTGTGAGGAAGACAAGAAGGAGGGAAGTAGGTCCACTGGACCCAGGAGAAATCTGAAGTGCAAATTGAAGTCCACAGGGAGTGAAGAGAAAAACTTCAACAAAGATGAAGGTAGTCAACGGCATCTTCTCCCTGAGACAGCACTCATTGCGTGAGAGGAGTGGTTTGAGTCTGTGGGTACACAGTCACAGTGACAGTGATAGCTGGGGACCCCAGAAGCCTCTGCAGAGACCCGTGGCAGTGGAGAGTCACAGTAGAGATGGAGGACTGTGCAGGCTGGCGGTGAGTGCAGAGGACTTAGTCCTCCTTCAGGAGAGAGCAGTTGGCCTGGAGCCATCTTGGAGACAGGGCCAACTGAGGTCCAAACCCAGAACTGCTGCCAGCTCCATCTAGCAGCTCTCAGCTAGGGTTTGGGTCATGGCAAGCTCAATGTGTCTGGTCTCAGGGAAGGTCTGCTGAGAGTATCCATTACCTTTCAAAAAGCTACTGTTGGCTTGCTGGGATAGATAAGTGTGATTTGGGACTCTGCCTCCCCAGGTTTTCTACTAGTGAAACCAGAGAGAACCCTGGAAGTAAACTGTTTGTTTTTCTTTTTCTTTTTTTTTCTTTCTCCTTGTTTTTATATGAATGTGAAAGGGGTTCCTAACCTCTTTGTGGCTGTAGTTCTTCTCTGTTCTTCCTTTTATCTCTTCCATCTCTCTTTTCCTTCAGTTTTCTGCACCAGTTTCCCAAAGTTGGCATGATTCCCCCCTTGTTCTCCAACCTTGCTTCTAATCTCTTCCTCTTCTTCCACTTCTCTATTTTTATCCTTAATCCATTTTAAATGTTAACCCCCAAGGGCAAAATTGACACATTAAGGACTTAAACATTGCATATAATTTTCTGATTTGTTTTATATTTTGTTATATAATCACAAATCTAGTTCATATAGTTAAAAGTAGCAAATTAAGGTTTAGGTCAGTTTCTCATTTTCTTGGCTGATATTGGTACCACTATAGCCAAAATTGACATAATTGCTCTAACAGTGGTTGGTCCTGGTATTCCATGACTGAGACTGACTAAGGGTCATAGAAAATACTGTGGCACGGTGAAAAAAAAAAAAAACAGGGACTAGGCCAAATAAGCAACAACTTCTCATCTCCAACAAACTGAGAAGGTAAAGCCTTCCAACAGACTCAAAACCCAAAAGCTAGCTATATCACAAATATATCTCAAAGAAGTAGTCATCAGCCAACAGTCCTAAATACTAACAACAAAGCAACCTACCATAGCAACGTATTAACATCACTCCAGGAATTAAACTGAAAAAAGAAAAGAAAATGAGAAGACACTTAAGCAAAATGCAGCCCCAGACACCCAGTTCACCAAAGGCAAATCCAGGGGGCAATCAGGTGGGACAATCTGAAAGCCCCCACCAGGCAGTTCAAGTGGTAACAACAAAGCAATGAATGAAGCTCTGGAAAAAATGAAATCAGAAATAATCTTTCAGATAATTATAGAGATTACCAAACTACACACCATGCTGAGTGATGTTAGAGCAAATACAGACAAAAAAATAGATGAGCTTAAGAAAGTTATTAGCATAGGAAAGAAATGGAATCCATAAAGCAGATTCAAGCAAATATCCAGGAGAAGAAAAACTCCACTGTAAGTATTTAAAGCAGATGAGGCCAACGTGAGGACAGGATCTCAGATATGGAAGACAGGCTCAGATATTGTCCTCTTAGAAATAGTAGTTCAAGTTACAAAATTAAAGCATACAAAGTAGATAGTCAAACAGTGAGAGTGTAAACAGCTACGCATGCATGAGTCTCTACATGTATTTTTATAACCTTAAAGCTTTAAAATCATACTGAGATAAAGTAAATAATACCTAAATAAATATCCTGTCTGAGGATTTAAAGATTCATTTTCTTTAATTTAAAGAGAAACAAAAGCATGTAAAGGGTAGAGGTAATACAGAATTCAAAAAAAAGATAATAAGAAATCACTAGTTGATAAATTACATATTGTCCTCTTAAAAATAGTTGCTCAAGTTACAAAATTAAAGTATACAAAGTAGATAGTCAAACAGTGAGAGTGTAAACAGCTACACATGCATGAATCTCTGCATGTATTTCTATACTTTCTGTATTACAGGGAAAAACAAAACTTAGCAAGACAAAAAAAAACAAATTCCTATAAAAACATGAAACCAAAAAGTCGTATAAAACCATAGTACAAGGTGATCTACAATGATTACTGTGTTGTTTCTTATTATCTTCAATAGAATGTCTACATCATCAGGCATAATTGAATATAGCAGTATAATTAAGTAAAGCAGTAAATAATAATATTAGTAAAAATAAAACATTGTAGACAGTATAAAACTTCAAAGGCAGGTAATAATCAAACCAGAATGGATATTCTAGTGGATCTTGTCATCTTAAGTGCAGTTGCCTATACTCTCAGACACGATACTATCTATCAATCATAACACCTTTGAATAAAATCTATCAATACAAAACTGTGATCAAACAAACCAGATTCGATTACGATCAGTCATGGTAAAACAGTGTAGGTTTTACAGAGCTTTAGATTAAGTTAATAGGAAATTAAGGATGATTACTGTACTATATCCTGTTATTTTCAGGATTACTGTCTGTGCCCTCAAATCTAGTACAGGTAGAATGACTGGAACAGAATATAATACATCTAAGCAGAGTAGTGTGAGTACTGTGAGTTTTATATCCTGGTGCACTATTAACAATATAGTGTATCAAGGCCATCTATGTTAGAGATTCTAGTCAATCTTCTTTGCCTCATTTCTGTTATGCTACTTTTCTGCCTTTGTCTAGTTTTCTCCTTCATTCTACTGCCTGCCCCACTCATTGAGGCCATTCTGCCACTGTTCCTAAAATCCTGTTTTTTTTCTCTCTCTCTCTAGGATGTTCTTCAGTATTCTCTGTAGGGTTGGATTGGTGATCACAAACTCCCCCAGTTCCTCTTTGTCATGGAAGCATCTTGTTTCTCCATCAACTTCTAGTGACAGTTTTGCAGAGTACATCAGTCTGGGCTGGAGGCCACCTTCCTTCAGGGCTTTGAATACTTCACTCCAAGCTCCTCGTGATCTGATGGTCTGTGTCGAGAAGTCAGCCGTGATTCTGATGGGCTTACCTTTATAGGTAATCTGTTTCTTTTCTCTGATGACTTTTAATATTCTGTTTTTATATTGAATTTCTGGTATCTTGATTATTATATGTCTGGGTGTAGATATGTTTTGGTTGTAGGTGGCTGGGCTTCTATATGTCTCACACAACCAAATGTCATTTTCTTTTCCCATGCTTGGGAAGTTTTCCTTAATTATTTCCATGAATAGCCTTTGTAATTTGCCTGTATGTATTCCTGCTTCTTCATTCACATTTCTTCCTCTTAAATTGTAGATTGTCTTGTCATCTTCTAGCCTTTGTATTTTTACTGCCTGTTTCCTTGCTGTTTTTAAGAGATCTTTCCTTTCATGATCACATATTGCTAACTTGTCTTCAAGTTTTGATAGTCTATCCTTAGTTTCTTTTAAGGAGTTTTGCCAGCTTTCAATGGAGTTTTTAATTTCCTGATAGTCTCTTTAAATTTGCTTCATGTATTCTATATTTTCTTTATATTCTTTATCGAATGTTTTCCTCCTTTTTTTGTGTTCCTCCCTTCTTCCATCTGTATCATCCTGAGAGATGCTTCCTGAGAGCATTTCTTTTATTACTCTACTCATATCCTGCTTTACCTGATTTAATATTTCAGTTTTGAGCTTGTCTACAAGGTCCCAAAGATCTCTCTTAATGTCCATTGATGCCATGTCTGATGTTGCGTGTTTGCTGCCCTTAGTCTCCCTTGTTTTTCCTTCTCCTGGATCAGTGCTCTCAGAGTTCTGGGATGGTGTCCTCCTCCTGCCTCTCTCTCCTGTCATGGCCCTGGCTTCCTCCACACGGGTTACAGTGTAGGTCCCAGCCCCCTTCCCTGTTGGCCACAGTTCCTCCAAAGCACACTGGCGAGGGACCTCTGCCCTCTCCTGCCTCCTCTTGTCACTGGGGTGTAAGCAGGCTGCATATGCCTGCCCCTCCCCACTGGGCCAACCAAACTTCAGGGGCCTTTCACCCAATTAGTGCATGCTAGGTGCAGGGAACTGATTTGGGATGGCTCATTGGGTCCCGGCCAGGGGTGCAGCCCAGTCCAAGCAAATCCCACGAATCTGCTCTGGGGAGGGTGCAACCAACTGAAGTCACTGTCACTCCCAGTTCAGGCTCCTCCTGCCCAATTCCAACATGTCGCCCATTTGGTCGCGCCCCTCCCATGTGGGGGGGGGTCTCATTCCGAGCACTGACCATGGATTAAGGAAAGTCCCTTCACTGGCTCTGCTCTCAGTTGGGCTCACCAACCCCTGACCTCAGCGCTGAAGTTCTTCCTGCGAGTGGTGGCGGGAACGAGTTTGGGTAGCTCTGCCGGCTGGCGAGGATCCAAGCTGGTGTACACTTCCTGGGTCACCATGAAAATGCTGGGTCCCGCAATCTTCAGCTGTCTCAGTTGTAGTCCCAAAGTATTTGATGAGCTTTTTAATGTTTTAATTTCTTCCTGTGTCAAGAGGCTCCATCTTGCCCTGTCTGGGTCTCTCCAGGGTGCTTTATTCTGGCATATGAGTTGTTTCT
Source organism: Hydrochoerus hydrochaeris (assembly GCA_004027455.1). NCBI lineage: Eukaryota > Metazoa > Chordata > Mammalia > Rodentia > Hydrochaeridae > Hydrochoerus > Hydrochoerus hydrochaeris. Next base: position 10,454 of record PVLA01013760.1, on the reverse strand, counting down.
CCTGGGAGGCTTTGTATTTTGTTGGTCACTGATTGGCCATCTTGTCTTCTCTCAAGATGTTAAATTTATGTTGTGCTTTTTTTTAAACAGTAAAAAAAAATTGTATTAAACACATTTTTAAAAGCGAGAATTTAAATTGACACATCCATAAAGAATAATTTAGTAAGTATGGATTTATAAATATATATGTCTATCATATTCAGAAATGTAAGTTTAATGAGTTAAGTTAATAATTCCACTTAATAATTCCACAGAAATTTAAACTACAAATATACTCACATGTGCACAAAATTGGCTACAACGTTTGCAGCATTATTTAAAGTAATGAAAAACTAGAAACCACTTAAATGGATAAAGAATTTAAGCAATGTCTTTGAGATCATTTCAAAAGTATTTATTTAAACTGTGGTATATCCATAGATTGATAAGAAAAAAGGACAGCTCTATATGAACTATACCAAACAATTCCAATTACATTGTTAAGAGAAAAAAGCAATGTACAGGTATGTTCACAGAATGCCACTCTCAATGTAAAACAGTTATGTCTTTTTTTGGGGGGTGGATAGGATCTTTCTACATAGTTCAGGCTGGTCTCGAACTCCTGCCTCAGCCTCCTGGCTGCTAGGATTGCAGTCACGCACTACCATACCTGAGTAAAACAGCTATGTCTTTGGATACACACATCTCTGTTAAGGTACAGAAGAAACTGAGTGCCTGGAGCATGGGAATAAGAGGAAGATAAACTTTTCACTGTGTATGTTTTTATGCCGCTTTAATTTTGTAAAATGTATTTTCTATTTGTTGGGCCTCAAATGTCCTAATCCTAAGAAAAATTTTGCTGCCAAAGTACTGTAGTTGCCTTTGCCTGCCTGTCTGCCTGCCTGCCTTCCAACTGTCCTGTTTTTCAGCTTCATCTTTCACAGACACAGTTTTATCTCACCGAGTCCCAGCAGTTTCCCACCCACCATGTTCCTCTTCTGAGCAAGGGAAATTCTTTTTAATAGCAACTGACTTAAATAAAGCTCACAATAACAAAGGCCATGCACAAAGTTAGTCTTTCATTTTAACAATATTATGTAGTAATATCTTACCTATAAGTGACAGGGATAAAAAGAATACATAAGTATTATATTTTAAATATTCCATTTTAATATTTTCACAAAAATCTGTAATAAATATTTAAATTGCCTTTCAATTGCTTGGGGTGTGAGATCAATATTTCTTTGAAAACAACACAATGTGAGACAGGAACACAAGAAAGCCAAACTTTAAATGCATAAATAGAAGTTCTATGATACATTCATAACATCATGAAAGGAAATTGTTAAAAGACAACCAATTTTTCATCAGCTCAAATTCCTTCCCATCAAATAATTAGTTAATATACTAATTTATATTTTTAATTAATGGAACAAGAAGGCAGTAACAATTAGTAAAAATGGGTTAAATTCTCAGCTTTCACATTGGAGAGTTTATATATTGCCTAAGATTATCAATCATGAAATAACTGTGTTAACAGACTAGACAGATGACAGAATGGGGAAGACTCCAGTGGTGCTGAAGTGAGGCAAGAGACTGTCGCTTCTGTCATAAGCTCTTCTGTATTGTTAGATATATTATTTTTCTTTGATAAACTTTTGGAAAGAGCCAACAATTTTCTATTGACAAGGACTATTATATAAGGCTACAATTGGGCCAAGCATGATAAGAATACCCCAAAATAGAGTTTAAAAAAGAAAAATTGCTTATAACCTTAAAATCTGAAAGGAGCTCATGTTTTCACAGGGACAGGACTGTGAACATACACTCACGTATATGTGTGTGTATGTATGTCAGTGTGTGCATTCCTAAAAAGATATGTACACATCCATGTAAGAGCTAAAACGGAATGTTGTCTAGGAGAAGAGAAGACCTGGGGAGGGACTGATGAAAGTGAACTTCACCAAACAATTCATCCCTGAAGCCTCCTGTCAGGAGAGAGTGGAAGTGGCTGTCTAGGCTGGGAACTGTGATCAAAAGGAGGAAAGGGGCCTTGTGAGGAGATGAACCTTCCTAGACCTGAGACTGGCAGACTAGAAAATGAGATTTGTGGGGATGAGGGAGCATATTGCAGAGGCCTGTGAAGACCAGACAGAGGACTTAAGATTCAGGGGATGCCCTAGTGTCTCTGTGATACCAGAAGGAAGGAGGAAGGTTGGTCAGAAAATATAGAGAAGACGTTGCACGGAGGCCAGGGTGCCAAGTGGAAGTAGGTATGAGGTAACAGTCAGCCATTATAAGGAGGTAGAGACATGGGGAGAGAATGGCCTTACTCCATGGCCATCCAGTCAGTAGACCCTAGATGACAGCTCAGACTTCCCTCTCCTTAGAGGTAAACTGCCAGGTCAATGCGAGCGAAAGTCCTGTTTGCCATACTTCTTGCAGACACATGCTTCAGTGTCATCCTGATAGAACTAAACTTGAAAAATAAAAAGGGAAGTGACAAACAGTCAAGATAGATTCAGAGAAATAATCAGTATAGACCAATTTTTAATGTTGGTTAAATACATAAGAGCAGAGCGGAGCTGGCATGGGTTTAAATCCCAGCTGCACCACTTGCTAATTTAATGTATCATTGGGAAAGTGCCTTCAGCGCTCCTCTGTCCCTACTTGGTCCTTATATTTTTCTGGATTTGCCTCCACCTCCAACTCTAGAGCAGCTGGGTGACTCTGGCCCAAGCCACCCGGAACAACCATCTGATCCAGTTCAGACCCAGGAAAATTAGGTGAAAGATTTTCTCATTCAAACTTTTGAAGGAAAATAGACACAAAACAGAGTGCAACTGTCCTGAAGCTATGGCCAGCCATCGTACCAATCTGTCAAGTTCAAGAATGTAGCAATCATGGAGAAAAAAATCTATTTTCTAATGTCATTTTTGGATGAGATTTGGAACTCAACGAGCTCCACATGATGGATTTTCTCTCTCTTCTCCTGCTGCTAGATTACTAAAATTTAGGTTCTTCTGCCAGGGAAGAAAAAAAGGTTTTAACTGTCTTCTCTCTTCCCACCAACAGAGCAACTCTCAAGAACATTTTGCTAAACTGCTCCGCCTTACCTTCCCCAAGGAGCGCCTCTACATCCTACTGAAAGCAAGTCCACCTAGAGTCAGAAAGAACCACCTGCTTTTCTCCTTGCCATCTTGGGAGAAGGAGCCCGTTCCTCCTTTTCTCATTTCTCTATCACACCCTCCCCCGGCTCCCCGGTTGGTGAGGTCCCCATATGGACCCAGTGATTCCAGCATCTTCCTCTCCTCTGCCGTCTTCTCATACCGCAGTCTATGGCCTCAGTTGCTACTGCCATACGTTTCCTTTCCCCCTCCATATTTCAGGGCCGGAAAACGCTTGTTAAACATTTGCTCCCAACACCTACCAGTGGATCTTCTTTTATTAAGGAGGGAGCTCTGTGTGGTGGCGAGATGGTTTCAGTCAACCTTGAATTTATAAATAGCTAACACTCCAATTGGTGGTGAGCCTGGCAGAATGGGTAACATATGCATGCCCCCCACTTGAGTGGGCCCAGCTTATGTTATGTTGAGCAATTTTTTTGAGAGGCATAAAAATTAAATTACGACAAAATGCCTTAATTCTTTATTATTCATCTAGGATGCTAGTTTTTAATCACGTACTCCATAACTTTAATCAAAAATTCCTATCATCTGAAGACAACTAGAAACTCTCCAGTGAAGGGCACTGAAAAATAATACATTTGTCCCCTATATTTCATCACAACATATTAAAATTGTAGCTTAGGTTTATATCTCCTAAACCCTGAAATAAAAACAAAATGACAAAATATAAAGCAAAATAAACCCAAGAACTGAGAAAACATTAACCAAATTTATTTTCCCTTTACCTTTTTTAAAAATAGGATAAATCTTTTTCAAAGTCCAGCCAACCTCACTGTAATCTCTGACAATTAGAAACAGAAAGGGCTGAGCAAGGAAGATTCACCAATCTACCTCACCCTATCTGTCAAGTTTAACCTCCTTTCACACACATCACACACACACATCATAACACCTAGGAGGACCCAAGTTGACTGACCGATCTTTTTTCTCCACTCTCAGATCTTTCAGGTCTTGGAAAAACACTGGAATCAGAAAAAGCCAAAAAGGGAATTGAAGGTGTCGTAGTTACAGGCCTGGATAACTTGCTGAGTTCCCAAACTAAACGAGTGTTTCTGGGATGGGTGGCCTACCTGAACTGAGCAGGTGACAAGCCCAAAGAAGACAATGTAGAAACAAGCCACAAACATGCCAAAAACCTCCCAAGAAAGCTTGCAGTGGGTGGGGGGAGCTCCAACAGAGCTTCCAATAAGGGGAAAATTGCACTGAGGGGACAAATAATGATCCAAAAATTTGCTATTGCTGTAACCATCAAATACTACATGTCTAGAGTCACCCAACTAATTAGTGTCCAAGCTGAGACAAGGGTCTGGGCTCCACACACTTCTTTGGAAGATGCTCTCTGTGACCCTACCTTCCTATAAAAAGTGGCAGTGTTTCCAGAGATTCTATCATGAATATTTTGCTCCAGTCATTCAAATATGTTTTTCTTAAGAGTCTTCAGAGTCAATGAGTGTGTTAGTCAGCTTTCTGTCACTGTGTCAAAATACTTGGCATAAACAACACAAACATCGACTGAGGGATGGATTAAAAAGATGTGGCATTTTTATACATGGAGCACTACTCAGCCATAAAGAATTATCAACTGGACACTCTTATAGGTAAATAAATGCACCTTGAGAACATACTAATTAGTGAAATAAGACACACATGTGTAAACATTGTATTGTTTCATTAGTGTGACAAGCTGAAAAAAAAACATATGTATACGTATATAAAAAATAATTAAGATTAAAAAATAAGCAACACAAAAGAGGACAGACTTATTTGAGGGTCATGGATTCAGAGGTTTTAGTTCATGGTCATTTGTTCCATTGCTTTTAAACCCATAGTGAGGTAGAAATATCATAGTAGATGGATGTGACAAAAGAAAGTTTCTTATCTCATGGTAGCCAAAGAGAGAGAAAGGAGGCAGGGACAAGTTATAGTCTTCAAAGCCACATCTTCAATGACCTGTTTTATCCAATTAGACCTTAGCTGCAAAGCATGGAGGCATCGCCCAATTATGCCATCAGCTAAGTAATCCTATCACCTTCCAAAAGCCCATCAGCAGGCAGCCAAGCCTCCAGAAGACAGTCCAGATCCAAACCCTAACAATGAGAAAGACAAAAGGCAGGAAAAAGTCTCCTCAAAAGAGCACTGACTCAGGGTCAGAGGACCAGTTAGATCATGGTCTTACAAGGCTGGCAGGCACCAGCTCCATTTTACTTTTCTTTGATCAGCTTTAAAACTGGACTCTCCTGGTCATCATTTCACAATCTTAGGAAACATTTTTCAAAGTTATTCTCTCCTGTTAATTTACAATGTAACAGCTGAAGACTCAAACCCAAAAGAAGCCTTATACCTCAGCATGATGAACTTCCAATATAAGCTCACAGTATAACTACTGATGAGAATAAAAGCTGTAGTTCTTTCAACCATCAAGACTAAACCATACCTTTGGTTCATATATTTTAATGCTAAAACTCATTGATGTCCTCACAGATGATGTATCTTCTAATTATGCTTAAGCAGACTTTTGTTTTTTTGTGTTCTCATTACTAATCATTTCCTTAATTAAGACTATCTCTGAGGTTTTAACACAAATGCAAACTTTGTGCAGTTGAAATATATTCAGAAGCTGTAATCCCTCTTCAGTGTATGACCAAGTAATGAAATAAATCTTCAAACAATTAGCTTTTAAAATAGTCATATGTTTAAAATTTTAAAAGCCTTATGTATTGGGATGCAACCTGTATATGTGCCATGTTGTTAAAATTAGTGATATTCAGACATTTGCTGTAAGAAAAAATTTAAGATATCAAATCTATACTACTTCACATCCATCTGAGAAATAAAGAGACTATAAATAAATGCAAGAATATGCATAAAGTATTGAAACTAATTCCCTTTGCCATACTGGAGATCAAATTTAGGGGCTCTCTATCACTGAACTACAATCCTAGCCCTTTCAGTTTTGAAGCAGGATATCCTTAAATTGCCCAAGTTGGGCTCGAATTTGCAATCTTCCTGCCTCAGTTTCTAGAGTAGCTAGGATTACAGGCACACCTGGCTTCTGCTAGTTCTTTATTTACAACCATTCCTGACAGCAATCTGTTTACTTCTGTCACCTTCCCACCGCTTCCTGGGTAATGTCCCCTAAACTCTTCACCTTCTGTGGGTGAACCGCACTGCCTAATTTAGACATGCATTCTGGAGTCAGATCACATGAACTCTGCTTCTTACTGCGACCTTGATCAAGTTATACCCCAATTCCAAGCCTCCACTTCTTTATCAAGTGGAGATAATAATGTTATCTACCCAAGGAGATAATTGTAAGAAATGGAGAGTGTGCATCATAATCCCCGATGCTGAGAAGGCATCCAAGTTAACATTATTGCCACTGTCATGCGGGCAGTTCCTTCGCAGACTTTCCATGGCATTGTGTCTTCAGTCTCTACTCCAGTCTCTGCTGGGCATTTTTGTCATACTCTTCTTTAAAATATCTATGTTTCTTAGCCCAGTGCAGAAGACAGCAGGAACAAAGGGACCCACATGGGCCATTCTGTGGTCATCTCATTTACCTGGAGGCACCAACAGTGTATTATGGGTTACCTTAAGCTGTCACAGAATACTGGGGCAATAGCTTTCAAGGCAGATATAAAGATGCCTCTGCAGCCTATCTTAGATCCCTGGACTAGGGTTGTGACTTTCAAGTAGCTTCACAGTGATTTGTCCAGCCTACTACATGACCATAGTAGGACAAAATTTCAGGGTTTATTGCCCTATCTTCTAATAAATTTAAACATATAGTCTAATTTATACATATTGTTATAGAATTATATATTAAGCATTGAATAAGAATATTCTTAATGTATGTTTTGTACCACTTCTTTCTCATTAATCTTTAGCATTTTTTAATAGATGAGTGAAAAACTGAAGACATTTCTGGTATACAGCATGAGGCTTTATACATGTATGCATTGTAGAATGATTAAATTCAGCTCATTAACATATCCATAATCTCACATACTTAGCATTTTTGGTAACAAGAACATTTCATCTTTTAGCCATGTTCATGTATGCGATGCATTAATCTCTTTTTAAAGTCCATTTGGAAGAATAAGCTTTGCCTTCAATACAGGAGACCATGAGCCCAGTGTTGTTGAGGAATCTGTAACAAAACGCTGTCACTGAAATGGATTTTCAAATCCATTAAAATGAAACTTGGTAATGTGTTTGTCTGACTTAATTACTCCATGCCTTCTGCCTGTAGGCAGTTACCTGCAATGCTTTTCTCTGAAGAAGAAAAATATTTTCTAACTATAATTGGCAGTGATTGCTTATTCACCCTGCAATCTTTGGCTTTTCCTGCCCTCTGTGACTACTCTTGGCCCCAGCAGAATTCATCTCTCTCTTCAACATTCATTTCACAATTCTAGTGACATATTTAGCACAACTTGCCTCTGAGTATCCCTTATTCAAGAATAAGCCCCTTGAGGACAAGGACCAACCACATAGGTTGAGTCACTTTGAAGCCTGGATTAATGGGCAGTTCCAGTCGATCTTTCTTCTCAGATCCCTCAGCAAACCTCATTGCAGATAAGCAGCATCTGGGGGGAGAGGAGCCCTAGATTCATTCAAGCTGTAATCACGAATAGTTAAAATCGCCTTTCAAACTCCCCAAAATCTCCCATGAAGCTTACTATACATTACTATACATGGTTTTGTGGATAAAATGCAATTTTATAAGAATATAAAGTTATACTACTATACAATGTATGATGGAGGTTAAATAAGAACTGTATTTAAATTCTGTAAAAGCTTAAGGAGTGCCCAGTATGCATCAGGCACTGTACTAGGTGACTATGTGTGCTTTGCTTCACGTTATACTTTAACAACCCTAAGAGGATTATTATCCTCATTTTACAGAGATTAATTAGCATAAAGTGACCCATGTAATCTGGGCAAAGCCAAGATTCAAACACTGGTCTCACTAAACTTCTACATCCCACTCTGGTTACCATTGTACCATTCTTCTCCATTCTAAAGAGTTTGATTTAATTAACATTTAATGAGCTTTAGTGATTGGTAATTACTGAACAGAAAAGCTGGGAGTAGGGGAAAGGATAGGAAAATTAATAATGAAGGTGATCAATTTGACTAGAATAAGAAGGCATTAAAGTCTGATCAAAAGTAAGAACAATGACAGAAAATATAACCACATAAAAAGACAATCAGCTTAAAGTAATTGCCCACAATCTTGAGAGTCATTCAGTGTGTTAACCTGTGCACGCACACGTGTGGTGTGGTGTGTGTGTGCGTGTGTGTATGTGTGTGTGTGTGTAGTGTATGAAAAAACACAAAGGTAAATTAAATATATGTAAAATAGTAAGGGATGTTGGAGCAGCTAAATTGTATTTATTTTATGTCTCACTGTGTTAGAAAAATGGGAGGTAGAATCCATCAAGACAGAGAGCAGAAGGCATCAAGACATGTTACTAATATACTTTATATTCAGACAAGGAAGAGCCATTCCGGATCTGAAAGCCCGAACTCCAGGACCCTTTCTGCTTCTCACAGAGCTAATTCCATGACCTTGTGCACATCCCAGAAGCTCAGGTTACTCATCTGTGAAGTGGGGATAAATTAAAAGGTGAGGGTGTTTTGTCAACAACCACACGCTTCCTTTCTCATGTGCATCTCCAATGGTCCTATCGCAGGAACCACAGTCCAGGGCAAAGCAGAGGGACAGCAGCCCACCTTCCTCGGCCACAGCTCACCTGCATGAAATAGATGCAGGTGTAATTGAGTTTCCCAGGAATAGAATGTTGACTGGGAGCTGGTGAAGTTGCTAAGATGACTCACATGCAAATCATGAAACATTGTGTGAGCAAGCAAAAGTGAGGAACTTTTAAAATAAGAATTCATAGACTGCACATGATTTTCCCATTTTTTAAATGTATATGATATATATATATAATAGTATACGTAATACCTCTTAGTGTACTGGTGTACACAAAATTCGTGGTTTCCTGTATTTCATACTATGTGCTGAGTGAATTGACAAAATATATAAAATACTCAAAAACATCTATTGGACCCACTGGAAAGGCACTACAGTAAAGGTTTGTACTTGCCCAGTGCAGTGTCTGGAATACAGAAGCTGATCAACACAGCCGTGGAAAGGAAGCCAGCCAGAGGGGAGGATTCCTCAATTAGGGGAAGTCCAAGGCTGAAAATTCAGGCAGCAGGGGTCTCTTGGCATTTGTCTTTTTCCCACCACAGTCTCTATCTTTGACTGCTGGACTCCTTCTCAGCATGTTAGGAAGAGGGAAAAGAAAGAAATTGAAAGCCCCATTGATCGGAGTTGCTTCTTGTCCACAGTTGTGAGAAAACAATTAAGGGACAAAAAGAAGCTGAAAGTTCTAAATGTGTTAGGATTTGCGTCTGACAATTGAAGATTTGAGTTACCTATGCTGCTCTTGACACTGTAAACCCAGACTCTCCTGCAAAATGGTAACTAAGACATGAAGACCCAGGGACTCCTACTTCCACATTTTCTTACTAGGTGATGTTTAATGCCACTGCTTAAGATAAATGATAAAAAAGACAAAAAATTGCAGGTATTTGAATATACATCAACAGTCAAGAACCTTTCTGAGCCACAGCAGCATGAACTGTCTTAAACTAAGAATTCTACTGAATTACTCATGGGTAACTAGGCTTCACTCCAGGGCTGCAGGGCTGTAAATTATTCACTCAGGTCAATTATGTTTGGATCCAGCAAGTACAGTGTGCCAGGCAATGTGTCACCACCACTTTACAGACGCTTCCATGCTTGCAGAGACACAGCATCAGCTGAAAGGGAACACCGAACCTATGGGATCCCAGTAACTCCCTATAACAACAGAAGAAATGAGCTAAAATGGATCCCAGCTGCTGGAGGTCGCAATGTCACATGCACTAGAGGAACAAGCACTCACCTGGAAACAGCATTGATTCCTAGGGATACCAGTTTGCTGTAGCTTGCACAAAACTAGGTTAATTTTCTTCTTTAGTTCTATATCTATAAAATCAGAGGATCCTTTCATATATTTTATTTTTGCTGACTGTTCACCTAGCACATATTTAAAACAGTGTATACTATTAACTGGTGGCAGAAAGTCCAAAAAATGTATGTGGAAACACAGAGACATGTATAAAGGCATTATTATTATGGGTAAATAATTTGACAGGTAATATTTCCAGAACATTTTCAACAGCTTCAGACATAAAAAGATAAATTCTGTGTGACAGGGGGAACACATC
>PVLA01013759.1:20230-34892 GCA_004027455.1 Hydrochoerus hydrochaeris | reverse complement strand
ATCCTCATGTGACTCTAACGGGTGGGGATTAACCCATTTGGCTTGCAAGTGAGTAAATTGAGGCCCAGAGGAGGGAAGAGCTGTGCCCAAGGTACAGAACAGGAGGCACCTTATGTGGTCTAGTCACTGGGGATCCCTTTTGGATCTCTGAAGCACCAGGATGCCCTGGCATCAAGGTCACACAAATACTAGTTTGCCAGCCACACGCTGCACGCCACACTGAATCAAGCCACAGTCCGTAGCTGTAGCCCAACTCATGCCCTGAAGGCTGGGCGGGAGGCCTGAGCCACGCCCCTTGGTCCCTTGCCCGTCCTTCAGCAGAGCCTCTATCTCTTGCCCATTTGCTTCTCTGCCTCCCCGCCCAGCAACTTTGATGACCCAAGGGGGTGAAGGCCAGGTCTGTTTGTCCCTCTAACATTCCTGGGACCCAGCATGATGCTTGTCACTACTGAAAACAACCACAGAACCAACCGCCAGACACATCAGTGTTACACAACAGATGGCCCAGCTGACAAGAGCCAGGCTTGGTCAATGATCCCGGGGGTGGGGGTGGGGGGATCGGGAGCTCTCAACCACCATGTGTACTGCACCTCTGGACTGTCCAGTGAGGGTGCAGATGGGGAACAAGGGTAGCTGGGACTCAGGGAGAAGACAGCTGGGGGTCTCCTCAGTGCCTGCAGGTGCTGGGCATGAAGCCATGGCTGATATGGGGAATCATGTTAACACCCAAATCTGAGAGTTCCCCTGGGCCTATGAGCAGCCTGGCCAGCATGTCTCCCCTCAATCTGTCGCCTGAGCCACTCACCCTTGAGGTCCGGCAGCTCCTGTTTGCTGCCATGAGGAACCTCTGCGGCCACTTTGGTGCTCAGACGACTGGCCACCTGCTCCAGAGCCCCAGGGACAGGCAGGGTCTTCTTAGGGAGCGGGGGGGATACCAAGTCCATGGCCACCATGGTGTTTTCCTCAGAGCCTAGGCCTGTGGGGGTGGAAGAGACAGACTCAGGCCAGAGTCAGGCTGTCTGCTCCCAGGACAACAGGACCGAGGCACTTCCGCCTCACCTCTGACACCTGCTGTCACTCTGGGAGGCACCTCCCATCCCACAGGAAAACTGAAACTCCACCCACAAACCCCAGTGCCAGCATAACACTGGGACAGTAAGGCTGCCCAATGACTGCAGAGAGAAACAGCAACTCCCACCCACCAGAAGGTGGGAAGGTCAGGGGACCCCGTGCAAGTCTGAGCGCTGACCTCCCACCCTAGGGGTCTCAGAGAGAACCAACTCTCAGCGCAGAACTTTTATAAGAGGTACTTAGAAAAGAAAAAAAGAGAAGCAGAGAGAGAGAGACTTGTAAGTGGGGACAATCAGAAGGAGAATTTGACAAATAAGACCAGGGTCAGGAGGCCTGAGAGACAGGGCAGAAACAGGGACACGCACGAGGAACTCAGGACTCCTGAGAAACCTCCAACACACAAATTCAGAGGCCTCAGAGGCCCGGGGGTGGTCGGTCTACTGCTCATCACCCATCAACCCCAAAATGGGGTAAGGCAAGAATTGGGGCCCGGACCAGCCTCGATCTAACTCAGGGACAAGAAAAGTGACAATCAAAGAACTTTAGGTGAAGTTTCAGAAGCGTCTAGAGAGAAGAGAACACAGGTGGGTTTTCCTGGTTTAACTCTTCACAGCAAGGGGCCCGGGGAGGCCTGGGTGTGCACGAAGCGCACAGCTGGGGGGGGGGGTCTGGGGGAACCCCGGGGTCGCCCCGTGGGAGCCAAGGAGGCAGAGGAGCCGGGTAGGCGACCCCCCGCTCGGTCTGAGTCCTACAGAAGCAGGCGCAGGAGGCCAGGCAGGAGCCGGGAGCAGGGGGCCGGGACCCCGAGAACTTCGCCGAAGTCTCCGGGAGGGGTGGGCGCGTCTGTCAAACGTGCCAGGGCCAAAGTGGGCTCGCGCACCGAGGGGACCGGAACCGCGACTAAGGGACGCTCCGGGTCCCCGAAGCAAGCAAGGGACACCTGTCAGGCGGGTCGGGGACCCCGAGAAGCGGCGGCGGGGTGTTTGTTAGGCCCGGGCCCCCGCGAGGGGCGTCAGGGTTGCTCCCCGGCCCGCGCGACTTTTGGGGCGGAGGGGGGGGTGCGGGGATCCCGCGGACGGGAAGGCGGGCATCGGGGGCGGCGCGGGCGCGCGGGACCCTAGCTCTCCGCTCCCGGGCCCTCCCGGGAGCCGACTCTTACCCAGCGGGAGCGCGGGCCCGGGTCCCAGATCCGGCTTGGCCTTGGGCCCGTCCCGCGGCGGCGGCGGCGGCGGCGGCGGCGGCGGCGGCGGCGGTGGCGGCGGCGGCGGCGGTGGGGGTGGCGGCGGTGGTGGCGGCGCGGGGAGGGCCACGGAGCCCGGGCTCGGGGGGCTGGGCGGGGGCGCCCCCGTAGGCGCGCGCTCCCGGGCACCCCCCGCGCGCGGCCCCGCCGCCGCCTTGCTCTCCGCTTTTGTCACTCGGCACTGGGCGGTGGAGGCGGCCATCTTGGCTCCGGCGCACGCGGGGCGGCCGCCCCAGGCGAGAGCAGCCGAGCGCCGAACGCCGCCACCAAGCGCGTCCCGCCTCGCCCCGCCCCGTGCCGCCCCGCCCCTCGGGGGCGCGCCGAGGTTGACCTATCGAGCGCCGAGCGCTCTCCTAAGCCCCTTGCAGAAACCACGGCGGCCGACACACCGAGTTGCCTTCCAGCTCGGGCTCACCCTTACAGGCTGGCCACGCTCCGAGCAGCCTCCAGCTGCCTCTCCAGCTCTACGTCTAAGATGGGGGTCCTTTAAGGGACACGCCGGCACCTCGAACTTAGCATTCGGCCCTTCGACGGGCGGAGCTAGGACCTGCCCTGAGACGCTGCCCCATTCTCTTTCCTGGAAGTGCCCTTCTCCGGGTGGACAATCCTGGAAATCACCTGATTCCCACCACGAGTATTCCCCCAACCAACATCGTCCGGGTAACCAGCTCTCTTAGGTGTTGTCCTGCAGTCCCAGGATTGCACCCAGCTGTTCCGTGACAGCTGAGCGGGACTAGAACGTGGCCATCGGCCCTCCCCCACCTGGAACCAGTCCCCTCTGGCTCACTTGGGAGAGGGGAGGAGACTTCTAAGGACAATCAGCGAATGATATGCTCCAAAGTCTAGTTCTGCCTGTGGGACATAAATGAGACAGTTTGCTTTCCCAGTCCATCAAAATGGGTAAACCAGCAGTCCTAGGGCTGGGGATTGGTAGGTAGCTCAAGGGTAGAATGCTTGCCTAACCCAAGCAAGGCCCTGGATCCGATCCGATCCAGCACTACAAAACCAAAACAAGCAAACTCCTCCAACATAGCAGCGGCAGCGGCAGCGGCAGCGGCAGCAGCAACAAATCAACTCTTGGTACCACACACTCATTGGTAGGCAAACCTGAGCTGATACGGTTTGAAAGCTTAGCACAGCAAGTACTCAAATATGGGAAGCATGTATCAGTGCTGGCAAACAAGGGTTGAAAATCTAGAAAACTGGTCTCTAGATCAGCACCATTCATAGGATGGTCAGCAGCTCAGAACTAGGGAGATTTCAAGTTTGTTACAGCTACACATGACCAGTGGTGACATGTCCTCTAGGACAGCACAGGTAACTAGAGAACATTTTCTTCGTCTCACAAAGTTCTATTGGACAGGGCTGCTCAAAGTAGAAGATTCAAGAATAAGCAGTCTCATTAAAAAAAAAAAAAAAGAATCTGACCAACATGTTGCTGCTTCCTTTTCAGCCCAGCACTTGGGAGACTGAGGCAGGAGGGTCTCTACAAGTTTAAGGCCAACCTGGGCTACACAGCAGGTTCAAGACCAGCCTGAACTTCATAGTGAAACCCTGTCTCAAACAAACAGACAAACAACCAGGAACCAAGAGCCTTTCTGGCTCTGTAACCTTGGGCAGGTTCATTAAATACTCTGTGCCTCAGTTTTTCTTCTGTAAAATGGGGATATTGGTATCACCCACCTCATTAGGACCACAGTGAGTTTGTCATTATAAAACAACAATGCTGAATCCTAGTAAGAGCTCAATTGCATTTGCAGGGAGGAACTGGATTTTAGAAAAGGGGCACTGGCCCAGCCCCTGAATGAAACAAATGATTTCTAAGTGACCAGATGGTGATGAGGCGGGTTGTCAATATACTTTGTAAAGTGACCAGAAATGCTTCCAGAAATGTAGAGTGTCCACCCCCATGCCCAGCCCTCCCCTCATCCCTCTGAGCTCCATACCACCTGTCCCCTCCTCGCCTTACCATCCCCGTACGCCGGCCCAGGGTCCTCAGCCCAGGTGGGTGGGAAGGGAACGGTGAGAGGTAAGCGTGGCCGGCGGGAGGTCAGGAAGCTGCCTGCTGGTCCACCAGGCTCGTGCCCCAGAGGGCTGGGGGGCAACTCAGCTGCCGAAGTGGCCAGCAGCTCCTGTAAGATGTTGATGGGTGAGACGGTGAGTTCCCAGTTGGTGATGCCAAAGTCTCGCAGGTGGGCCCGGGCATGGCTGGAAAGGCCAGCCCTTGTGTCAAATCCTGCCCCGCAGAAGTCACATCTCATCAGACTGAAGGTGCCCGGGTCAAAGTTGGCCACTGCAGAGAGAGGACACGGACCGTGTGGGCTGGGGGGCAGAGGTGGGGTCACTTTGCAGCCCCAGCATCTCAGCCTCTGCAAATCCCCCTGGACAGCCTGCCTTCCCTTCTGCTCCTGCCTGCCTCACCGCCATGCACCCCCTCCCCATGCCAGGCAGTCTGACCTCCCAGGTCCTCCCTCTCAGCTGTGCAATTTGGAATCATCTGGATGCATGCTCGGTGGATAACCTCCTCTTGTCTTATTTTTGCCCACCGCTGCCTCAGTGCTGTGAATTAAATACGTGTTGCATGAAGAAATAGATGGAGGACATGACTGTCCCCCATAGGCAGCCTTCTCTGGACACCCAGGTGGCATCGAGGGTTTCCTCTCATCCCCAGCACCCTAGTCTCCCCAGCTCCCACTGCAGTGTCTTAACTACCTGCTTTCCTGGCGGTCCGCGCCTTACCTCCCTGCTCGGGTGCACGCACAACACTCACATGTACATCCCCACCCCAACACTCCCCTGAGCAGGCAGGCTCCCTGACTGCTGACCACCCAGAGCTACTGGCTCCCACTGGTGACTTTTTCTTTTTTTCAGACAGGGTCTCGCTATGCAGTTCAGGCTGGCCTTGAGCTCACTTTGGAGCCCAGGCTGTTCTTGAACTCACAACAATCCTCCTGCTTCAGCCTCCCGAGTACTGGGATGACAGGCGTGAGCCACCACACCTGGCTCTACCATCTCCCCTTGGGAACCGACTTCTAGAATCCGGAACCTCGTGACCCTGGAACCTGCATGCCCTCACAGGCACCCCAAGTTCTGAAGCCCACCATCTCACTGCTCCTGGCCTGGGCTGTGAATTTGAGAAAGACAGGGACGGCTGTTTCATTGTCTGCTGGGGGACCCCAGCACTAAGAACAGAAGAGACCTCACTCAAGGAGTTAAACAGGACACTCTGCCTGGGCCTGATTCCTCCCACTGCTGGCATGGCCAGGGCATTGTAGCTTCCCCCTAGATCTACTACTACTCTTGGGTGGCGACCTCGGCTGTGGCTCCCAGGTGTCCCAAGAGGGTGTCCCCAGTTTCACTCTGCATGGCACAGGGGATTTAAAGTGTACAGGGAGTTAGAACCCAGCTGCTGGCCACGCAGCTCCCAGGCCTCGCAGGGAGGTGGGTGTCGCAGTAACAAGCCCTACCTTTCTTCTTCTTCTTCTGGAAGGAAAACCTGCGCTCGATGGCCTTCACCTCCTCCGCAGAGATGAAATGCCGTACATTGTAACTGACGCCCACACGGTTCAGGTGGCCGCGGACGTGGTTGGCCAAGCCAATGCCATTGTGGAAGCGATCTGGGCAGTAGGGGCATTCCCGCTCCTCGTTCTTCAGGGCCACGCCCGGGTCTCCCTCCAGGAGTGTGTCCAGCCCCAGTGGGCCACCCAGGGGTGCATCCAGGAGCAGGAAATCCAGGGGGTGGGTGACTCCCAGCCCCAAGTCCTCAGGCGGCAGCCTCGGGGGTGCCCGGGCTGCGGCCACCACGACCTGGGGCTGGAGTTTCGTCACCAGCACGATGGGCACCATCCCTTGGAGCTGCTGCCGCTGGGCTGTAGAGGCCACTGCTGCCTGCAGGGCAACCTGGAAAGTGCGCTTCAGCTCGAGGGCTGGCTGGGGGATGAGATCGGGGACAGCTGGGGGCAAGAAGACCCCATTCTCAGAGGGAAAATCCATTGTTTCAGAAGTCAACACCACATCCTCCTCTTCTTCCTCCTCCTCCTCCTCTTCCTCCTCCTCTTCGCTCCAAGGATGCCTCTGGTCCCCAAGCCCCTGTGGGCAATTGCGGATGGTGCCTCGGTTTCTACTGAGCTGGACAGGGTAAGGGGTGGATGCCAGCGGGGAGGGAAAGGCCAGCCTTCCCAGCGGCCTCTGGCTGGCGTGGTGCGGGAGCGGCTTTGACAGCACCAAGTCCCTCATGCCCAGCTGCTGGCAGTCTGGGCTGAAGGCCAGGCCCGGGTTGTATCCAGCAGGGTTCTCTCGCCACATGGGGGCCAAGAGAGGCTCGGCTTTGCCAAAGTAGCCCACAGCAGCACCGTCAGGGAAGCGGGCATGCGCACCCTGGCTGGTGCCTGGCTGGCCAGTAGGATCCTCCTCGAAGGCCTCGCTGTCCTCCTCCCAGGGGGGACGGGTGTGCACCAGCCTCACGTGCTCCCTGAGCAGGCTCTCACTGGGTGCGGGAAAGCCACAGAAGACACAGCCGCTGAGGCCCGGGGGGCCTCCATAGGGTGCATAGACAAGGGCACTGGCATCAGGCACTGGGCTCCCAGTCCTGCCGCCACCACTGTTCCCAAAAGGCTCCTTGGCAGGCAGGCCGGGCGGCTCGTGTGCATGCAGCTTAGCGTGCTGCACGAAGACCCTGCTGGAGCTGGTGCCAAAGAGGCACCTGGGGCACTGCAGCCGGGCCTCCCGGCCCTCGTCACCGGGAAATCGCTTCAGCTTCTGGATCTCCGCGATGATCTTCTCCCGGGAGGCCTGATGCAGCTGCCGGTGCTGCTCCAGGGTGGTGGAATCGGCGAAGGCCCAGCCGCACTCACTGCAGGCCAGGGGGGCCAAGTCCGCGGTGGGCTCCTGGCCAGGGGCGCGGCGGTGCTGGCTCATGTGTTCCAGCAGGTGCTCCTTGTGCTTGAAGTAGATGCTGCACTCAATGCAGGGGAACACGGCCGGCTCCTCCTCATCCTCCTCGTCCTCCTCCGGGCTGGCTGCACCCTCAGCCACCTCCTCCAGCAGCTCACACAGGTAGGGCCCTGGCTGGACGGGTGGAGGTAGCACAGGCTGGAGCCGCTCCACGGAAGCCTCCGAGTTCACCATCCACGTCTGCGTGGCCACTTCCGAGGATGCTATGGGCAGGCCCCACTCAGAGGGCCGGGCCAGGCCTTTGAGGTCTTCTCTGGCCTCCACCGCCTCCGCGTCCAAGGTCTTGGGGGTGTGTTCCAACGGCATGATCACCCTCCTGAAGGAAGCTAGGGGAGGTGGTTGTGAAGGCAGGTCCAGGTGCAGCCCTATGTCCCGCAGAGGTCCTTGCTCCTCCGTGTCTTGGAGCCAGTCAAACCTGGGGTGGCCCTGGGGTGTCTTCTCTAAGAGCCTCAGTTCATCCTGGTGGTATAAGAAGCTTCTAGAGCCGTCAAGCTCGGCATGGGGTTTCATGGTCCTCATAATGACCGAGTCCTCAAACCTTCGCTCGGATGGGATGCCCTCCCCAGCCTCCTGGGCCAGGGGGTGCTCCCAGGGCCCCTGGCCATCAGGGGGGCTATGGAAAGGACCCAGTAAGTGGGAAGGTGGGGAGCCCGGCCGGAACTCCAGGCTGCCTCCGTCCCAGCAGCTGTAAGGAAGTGCCAAATGGGGACAGGTTAGCTGTGGGGTGTACAGATGATGGGGAGTCCCCCAGGCCATCGGAGGCAGGCCCCAGAGATCCAGCCCAAGGGTGACTTCTGAGAGGCTCGGTATATGGGGGCTAAGGGCAGGGAGGGAGGGAAGAAAGGAAGGAGGGAGGGAGGGAAGGTGGGCCCTTCTAGAAGTACTGTTTTCTTTTGAATTTTTGAGACAGGGTCTTGCTATATAGACCAGCTGGTCTCAAACTCACAGCAATCCTCCTGCCTCAGCCTCCTGAGTGCTGGATCACAGGCACGCATTACCACACCCAGATCTTTTAGAACTATTGGGTCAAAAGCCAGGGTGGAGTCTAGAGTGTCCACATAGGCCGGACCCACTGCATCACAGAAGGATATGCAGGCCACAGGGGGATGGGGTGGCCTCCAAGGCACGTCCCCAAAGTCCAGTGGCAATGCCTCCCTTGTTCATCTCTCCCCAAGGAGGACTCAAAGCTCCGACCTGTGTTCCTGGCTGCAGGATCTTAGTCCTCCCCAACCCGGCGTGATTTTTAATTCATTACACCTCTCCCCCCACCAATTTGGCAAAAGTTAACTTTACAGCAGAACAATTCAAAAGGTGCCTCTGGTCCCCCCCCCCCGTCTCCCTCCTCAGAAGGGCAGAGTCAGGAGTAGCTGATGGTCAGTGCTTACCCGCTGGCCCTGGTAACCTTCTCAAGTGGAAAGTGGGTGGCAGAAGCCAGCCAACTTCCCTGGGTCTCAGTGTTCCAGTCCTCAAAATGGGGATGCATTCAGAATCAGGGACCTCTTGATCATTAGACAAGGTCTAAGGAGGTTTTTTTTTTAATTGATTTGCAGTGCTAGGGATTGAATCCAGGGCCTTGCCCATGCTAGGCAAGCATTCTGCCGCTGATGGTCACCCAAAACTCTTTTTAATCTTTTTTCATTTTGAGACAGGGCCTGGCTCTGTCATTCCATTGCCCAAGCTGGGCTTGACCTTGAGATCCTCCTGCCTCAGCCTTCTGGGTGGTTGGGATGTGAGGCATGCACCATGACAATGATAGTGAGGGAGCTTTCTCACAGCTGTCACCCGTGAAAACATCGCACACTGTAGATGGTTACTTAAATATTTTCAAGGGCTGGGGATTCAGCTTTGCATCAGAGCTCTTGCCTGGCATGTGTGAGACTCCAAGTTGGAAAAATTAAAATTTTTTTTAAATGCTTACAACCACACCTTCCAAATGAGGCCCCTGATCCTGCACCACGTAGAGTGAAGAAGTTTAAAGGTACATAGCTCATAGCTCAGGGAAGCAGTTTGCTCCACCTGTTGCCCGATCAATTCTCTCTTCATTTGTAAAGATCCTGCTTTCACGAGGGGCAATGGATCGTGCCCAGGAAACTCAAGAGGAAATGGGTTCCCCAGTCAGAGGGAACAGAGGTCCTCTTAGACCCACGCCCATGACGTGTGAAATGGAGTGGGTTCATCCTTCCTTCCGGGGCCGTGGCAAAGCTTGGGTGGGACAGACCCCCACCGGGGGCCCGGCACCTAGCAGCTACGGTTCCTTCCAAGAGCTGGTGGGCTGATTCTATGGGGGCACCCGCCATGTACTGCCTAACAACAAGGCGGTGGTCTTTAGCCCGAGATTGATTTAGTGCCCTCCGGGTTCTCGAAGCAAGTTTGTGCATTGTGGCTCATGGATCTATTGTGCAGATGAGGAAACTGAGGCTTGGAGAGGCCTAACGTCACTCTAAGGGTCACCTGGCAGAGAGACGGGACTCCAGGGGTCTGCCCTTCAGGCTCTGGCCTCTTTGGCCGGGCTCCTGGCAGAGATAAGGAGAGTTGACCTCTTTATTCATGCCAGGCCTCCCCCCCCGCCCCCAGCACACACCCTGGTCTCCTGACTCCCTCCTGTGCCCTTCTCATCTCCCGGGGGCTTCTCTCAGGCCTGGGCCCCCCTGCCCTCCCTGAGGTCAGGGCCAGCGTGGCACTCACCAGCTGCTGATCCGATGGGTGGCGGAGGTGGCACGGGGGAGGGCTTCGCTGAGACCAGGATAGGGCTGCCCGTCTGCAACAGAGAGGGGAGACCCTGAGGGGCGGGGGCCCCCCTGCCTGGGGCTCCGCACCCCAGCTTTCGGAGGCCTGCGGGGCACCTCAGAAAGGCCCTGCTGGCTTCCGGCCCCTCTCCCCGAGAGGCCTTTGGCCTCTACATGGAGGAGACCCCGTAGGTCTCCTGGGGGATCCCAGGGGCTCGCTACCTTCCAACCCTCCTCTCTTTCCCCCAACCCAGCAACCAGGGTGTTGGTTTAACGTCACACCTTGGTACAAACTCAGCTGGCTTCTCATTATGCTTACAATAAAAGCCAGATTCCCAAATGCCACTGGACAGTGCCACAGTGGAGTATTTATTATCCCTGGCAGCTCTAAAAGGTTCACACCTACTCAAGGGACCCCCGGTCACATGCTCTCTCAGCACCTATTTCGGGCTTTCTCAGTACTCCCAGGAGCTGCTAGGCTCCCTGAGTCCTCCGCAGACACCTAAGTCCCTCCAGAGCAGGACTCTGTTGGTCTCATTCACTTAGCTTCCCAGCGCCTGGCACACACGTGTGCCACAGATACATGCCAGGCACTGGATGAACAGCCAGTCTAGAC
The DNA here is from genome assembly GCA_004027455.1 of Hydrochoerus hydrochaeris. Lineage (NCBI taxonomy): Eukaryota > Metazoa > Chordata > Mammalia > Rodentia > Hydrochaeridae > Hydrochoerus > Hydrochoerus hydrochaeris. The sequence continues at coordinate 24,286 of PVLA01013759.1, read as the reverse complement.
TGAGCTATGCAGGGTTCATGACTGCCTTCCGGACCCCCTTCTAAGCCCAGATCCTAGGCTGGAATCCCTTCCTGGGAAATCCCCTAACACAGATTGTGCCAACTCTCCATTATCCGCCTGCTGAGCCAAAGCCTGGAGCGACCACAGGAATCCTGGCCTGCGTCTCTCTGCCCGCCACGCTTGTCTGATGCGGGCGAGCGTGCCAATTGGGGAGCAGGCCAATTGTCTGGGCCAAGGTTAACACACTGGGGGAACTCATGTCCTGGCCAGGGCCTGACAGATGCTATTGCTGGAGGAGCCTCAATCTGAAGATGGTCCAGGAAGTGGGCAAGGGTCTAGGTTATTATTATTTTTTTTTCCAATCTCACATCATCCAATTTGTTCTGGAACTTGACAGCTGACCATTGGGAATCAAGGAAGGAAAATGGGGTGGGGTGGGCACGGTGGGGAGTGTGTGACGGTTGTCTGGGGGCGAGGTCAGGGGCGGCCGGCCTTGCAGTGTGGAGTGCTGAGTAGCATCCTTGAGGTACTTGGCTCCCCATCCCCTGCCAAGATGCTGCTACCCTCCCTCTCCCATAGTCACGACCGCCAAAGATGTCTCCGGACATTTGGGACACATCCCCCCAAGCAGGGGTCGGTCACCTCATTTTAAGAACCACGCGGGAGGACAGGTGGGGAGCAGGGCTGTGCTTGGGTGTCAGGGCTGAGGTCAGGCTGAGCCGTTAGAAGGTGGGAGCCGGGAAAGCAAAAGGTCTGGACCAGCCAAGGCAGCAGGACCCCGAGAAACAGGGTGTCTCAAGGACACACGGGCCACAGATGCAAGCTGGTTTCAAGGTTGACTGGCTGATGCGTAACCGGCCCCGGCACACCCTAGAAGTAGGGGATCTGAGCGTCCCAAGTGTCCCGCTTCTGAGATTCTGGAACCCCAAGGTCCCAAGATTGTGGGTGTCCCAGATCTGACGCTTCTGTGATCGCCGTGGTCTGAGAATTCCCCAAGCCGGGGGGTCACATTGGCCTCTTTGTCTGAATGGCTCCAGCATGGATCCTATTTTTAGTGGCAGTGACTTTGGAGGAAGGAGGCCAGGCCAAGCCTGTGTCAGAGATGCGTCCGTGTCGGAGGAGGGGGTTTTGCTGGGTGGCCTCCCTGCTGACGGGGATCCAGATGTACCCATGGGTCGCGCAAGTGGCTGGGATGCTCGAGAAGACACTGACTGTGACAAGAGGCCCTCGTTGGCTCCTGCCATCCGGGGTCCCCGGGAGGGCTTGCGAATGAGAGAAAGGTGCGTCCATGAGAAACCTCAATCCTGAATCACACACCTGGGCACAGTGGCCGAGCACCTAGACTCTGGCGCCAGTCAAGTCCGAGAGAGGAGAGAAGGCAGGCAGGTGGGGTTCCTGAGCAGTGGGGGTTTCCTCCTCCAGCACCCAGGCTCGAAGCTGGGGACTGGACTCCACATCAGGCCAGCCTGCTCCGTGCAGATTCCCCCCACCCCAGCCTGGAGGCCCCACGAGGGCAGCAATCATGAACCACTCGTCCTTGGGTGCCCTGTGCCCAGCACAAGTCGAAGCAGACACCAGACCCTTCATCAATCCAGGCAGAAAGTCCTAGGTCCCCACCCCTGCCCCCAACTCTGCCATACCTGGGGTGACCAATGTGAGACGCATTTTGGGCAGCGGCTATGGGGTGTGGGGGGGTGTCCAAGGGTCTCCCAGCCAGCAGCCGTCAGGGAACACGGAGCACAGCCTTGTCCAGGCAGAGGACTTTAGAGATGGCCGTGCAAGGGAGGGAGTCCTGGGGGGGCTCCCAGGGCTGAGTGTGGATGAGGGGAGGCCCAGGCTTTGGGGTGGAACAGCAGCCCTAGGTGCATCACGAGACTCTCGGGGCGGGTGCCTGAGTCCAGGGGGTTCAGGCAGACCAAGAGGACAGGGGGAGATGCAGTGTCCACAGCACACGCCTTCCTCCAACGTCTAGGCCGTGATCCCATCCTGAGTCCAGCCACCCCTACCCTGTACCCCCGTTTGCTTAGGGAGACCATGAAGGGTGGGCTACACCCTCTTTGATGGCCACATCCACCTCCTCTCCAGGCTGTAATTTGTTTTTTGTGTTTTTGGGTTTTTTTTTTTTTTTGAGACAGGGTCTCACTATGTAGTCCAGGCTGGCCTTAATTCACCTTGTACCCCAGGTTGATCTCAAACTCGCAGCAATCCTCCTGCCTCAGCTTCCCACATGCTGGGATTACAGGAGTGCACCACCACGCCTGGCTTCCCCAGGCTGTCAGACAGGTACATTTGTGAATCTCTGGTTACTGCCCCGGGGAGAGAGAGAAGTCACATTTACCTATACCTACTTTCTCCCACTTTCCCAACCTAGGGTGTCCACTAGGTAGAAAAGAAATGCCCAGTCCCTCAAAATCAGTCCTACAGAGGCTACCGGCATCCAAGATCCACATTAAGTCCTGCCCTGGCCAGCTGTGTGACCTAAACAAGATCCCGCTGCTCTCTAGGCCTTGAGAAGGTGATGGCTAAGGTACTGGATGAACCCTTGGACCCCCTAGTTGGGCTCACTGCCCTTCATCCCACACACTTCACTTTCTGAGAACTCCTGGATACCCCCAGGCGGGGCTGGGGCGCCCCTTCTTTCACACCTCAGTAACTGCGTCCTTACACCTGGTGCAAATCCGTCTCACCTACCCCAGATGGCAGGGTCCATGAAGGCAGGAATACTGTGTTCTCGGCCCCTTGGAGGTGCTCTAAATGCCAGAACAACGATTTGGTTCTTGTCTTTTTGAGACAGGGTCTCACTATGCGGTTCAGGCTGGCCTTGAGCTCACTTTGTAGTCCAGGCTGGTCTTGAACTCACAAAAATCCTCCTGTCTCAGCCTCCAGAGTGCTGGGATGACAGGCGTGCGCCACCAGGCCTGGCTAATGCTAGAGTACTGTAAGGATGAGCCAGACACAGTGGCTGACGCTGTGAAGCCACATCACTGCCAGGCTTTGTGATCCTGGGCAATTTATCCCACCCTTTAACTTTCAGCTTTCCCACTTCTAACACATAATGATAACACCAAAGGGCACACCTCCAGTTCTTCAAAGGGCAATATGAAATTATCCTGCCACAGCTGGACAGGTAGGAAACTGCTAATGAGGTGCTCTGGAGTTCAAGGAGGTGAAAGAAAAGATTCTCCAGCCACACCAGGCTCCTGCCTGGTCTTGAATAAACCAAGTGCCACTCTACCACAGGACCTTTGAACTTGCTGCTCCTTCCCATCATCCATTCTGCACTCCACTCAGAAGCCATTTTTTTCCTCAGGGAGGCTCTCCTAGGCCCCTGACCCGTGACCCTGGCACTCTGGTACTTTCACAGCCTCTGTCACTATTTGCCCTTATGACATTGCCTTAGATCTTTGTCATGCATCTCCCCTGTTAGCATGGCGGCCCCTGGAGAAACAAAAACTCTTGCCTCTCTTTGCTTTGTGGCTGTTTCCCCAGTACCTAGAACAGCAGCTGGCACACAGTAGGTGCTCAGTATCTAATGAATGAATAATGAACCTCCAGGTGGGGGGCCACGGAGATACACTGCTTTGTGAGGGTAAACCAAGGCACCGAGGGGAGCAGACGTGCCCGACTCCCCGTCTCTCCCTTGCCACTAGAGGGCACAAGCTGTTTCAGCCCGGGGTGCAGAATCAAAGCCACTGAGACAGCAAGTGAGAGCTGAGATAGCCTGCGGGGAACAGGGTTCCCCAAGGGGAGCAGCAGGTCGGGGTGCAGAGATGGGCACCCGGTTTTAATTAGCGTCCATTTTCAGAGGAGAGAGCTGGGCCATCCTGAGTTTCAGGCCGAGTCTTTGTCACCCACGGGACACCCAAAGCATCTGTCTGCACTGCGGTGCAGTGTGCTGCTCTTAGAGGGCTGGGAGAAGGCAGCGGGCTCCCGGGGAACCTGGGTCCCAAGCTCAGCTCCTGCTAGGCTGGATGACCTGGCTCGCTCTCTCTCCTCTCTCTCTCTCTCTCTCTCTCTCTCTCTCTCTCTCTCTCTCTCTCTCTCTCTCTCTCTCTC
>PVLA01013759.1:0-20130 GCA_004027455.1 Hydrochoerus hydrochaeris | reverse complement strand
GGCCCCACCCTCGATGTCCTCCCTTGGAGCTGGGCCAGGCAGTCTCTCCGGGCCTCGAGGACGATCAGGGGCGGCCAGGCCACCTGCCAGGGGCCCCTCCATGGACACGCTGGGATTGATTTCGCTTGGTGGCACTTGGCTGGCTTAGCGAGGCATTGTGGCCTGGGAACAGAGAGGAGGAAACACTCAGGGGAGCGAAGACAGGGACTCTGTCTGGGTTCTGCCTCTCTCAACCCCCTCAGTCCTGGTTCTGGCCATTCATTGCCTCAGTTTACCTCCCAACCCCATATAGCTAAGCAAACGATGCTGAGGCACTGTGCATGCACCTATAACCCAAGGAGCCCGGCCCTCGGCGTTCATCAGTCTCCCTAACACCTCTCTGCACCCAGATGGTTCACTGCCTCAGTTTACCCCGATGTCACTCAAGCACACTCGGATGCCTGGTTTCCTGCCACTGTCAATCCCATCACTTCTGCCCGGTTCCTCCCTTCATGGATACACAGCTTCACTGTCACCCGTGGTGCTCTGGCTTCCCGGCATGGGCACATCGGAAGGCCATGCCTCCTCTCCTCCGGTGCCAGCTGCTTCCCCATGCTGCTGCCTCACACTGACTACTCAAGTGCCCTGTCACTACCCTCTCACTTTTCCAGCCAGGGTCAGCCCCACCGGTTACGCCTGCACTTTGCCCACACTTCCATCACAACCCCCCTCCCCAGGATCTGAGGGTTCTTCCACATTAACCCTTTCACCCCCACGCGAGCCTCAAGTGACCCCGGGATTAACCCTTTCACTTCTCCACAGCCTCACCCCTCAAGCACACCCAGCCTGGGTCCCTCCATGCCCCCGACCTCCATTGAGATCGGTCTGGTGGGAGAGCTAAAAGGAGCGATTAGGGCTACTAGTCCAGAAACGAGGACCCCAGAGAGAAGAGGGGCTGTCCTCTCCACCTATAAATACCTTCAAGGTAACGGTGGAAAGTGAAGGGCAGGAATGAGGCGCCCTCCCCAGGGAGACGGTGGGGAGGCCGGGCCCAGGCAACCTGGGCGGAGCCGGGGCTCCAGGCCTGGTTGCAGGCGCTGCCCTCGGGGGGCCTGGGGGCTCCCAGGGGGCCCGTCCTCGGGCTGGCGGTCCTGGCGGGGGGGGGGGGGGGTCCCTACCCGGGCCTGGAGGAAGCACCTGCGGGCGCCCACCCGGAGGGCACTACCCGGAGGGAACAGGCAGGACCCAACTTCGGAGCACTTTGGCAGCTGGGGAGGGGGCTCCCGCCCAGACGCCCCCCAGGGATCGCAGAGCTGGGGGCCGCACCGCCGCACCCCTCGGGGGGCCGGGGTTCCGGGGAGGCGCCCTCTACCCGTGCACCTCGGGGCGGGAGACCCCGCGGGACGCAGCGAGATAGGGGGAAACACCTGCCCAAAGACCCCCTCCCCTCCCCCACCTGAACGGCCCCGCCCCCACCCAGGCCCCGCCCCTGTAGGCCCCGCCCCGCCCCGGGGGGTCCCGCCTGGCCCGGCCCGGCCAAGGCCTCCCCCTCCCCGCTCCGGCTCCGCCCCACCCGCGGGCTCCCCAGGCCAGGCCGGGCCTCACCGGGGAGGCGGCGCCACCGGCTGGGTGCCGGGGCACAGAGCTCCCCTCCTCGGTGCGGCTGTCGCTGCCGCTACCGCCGCTGTTGCTCCCGGTGCCGGTGCAGCGGCCTCCGCAGCTGCCGCCGCCTCCACCGCTCAGGGGACATTGTCCCTTTAAATCGCTCCCCCGGCCGCCCCGCCCCCCGGCGCGCCGCCATGACCTCAGCGCGACAGCCCCGCCGCGCCGCCATGATGGGGAGGTCTGCCCCCCTCAGCCCCCGGGGTGGGGGGGCGGCCAGCGGGCGCACCGCCATATTGGGAGTGGCCTAGCAGGTCACCCTTAAAGGGCCCTCTCCATCCAAGAGTCCAGGGGAGAGGCTCTGTTACCATGACAACACTCTGGTCCTCCCACTCCCAATGGCTCCCATCACTCTACTGGTTCTTCCAGTGCTAGGCTCTCTAATAGCACCAAAAGAGTGGGAAAGGAGCTGAGAAGTTCCCCCTAAGGTCACGCATAGGTCATCAAGGGCTCTGCCCACTGAATCCTTTGCTCCTAATCACTGCTCCCTGTCAGCTGTCGTCCAACCACTCCATCCTTCTTCCCCATCCATCCTTTCCCACTGTTCACGTTAGACTCCAGCATGGCAGACCTGTGGCCGTCCCATCTCCAGCCATCTCTCTTCCCACCCATTCATCCGCACACTCACTCACCCAACCCTCACTACCCATCCAATTAACCACCTACCACCCACCCCCCCAACCGCTTACCCACCCATCCCGACACCCCTTCACCCCACCCTTCCCTCTGCTATCTACCTGCCAGCACTCGACGCCCAGGTAAACGCCTGTTCATCCATACAACCAAGCAAGCGTCTGGCAACCATCCCTACAGCCATCCATCAGTGCAATGTTTCTCTGTCCTTTCCACGTGAGGACAGAGGTCTTGTCTGTCTGGTTCATTGTTTTCTCCACGGCCCAGCTCTGGGTCTTAGAAGACTTCAACAATGTTACATCGCCTATAACCCTATCTATACCTATCTATAGCTGTGGATTCCATTTCAGTATTATTGCACCGCAATACTGATTCCCCACTGTGAGCCAGGCTTCTTCCCGGGCAGATGTGTCCAGCCTGGTTGGCACCCTACCCAACTACTCATCGGCTCAAACATCAGTCCACTGCTAGCCTGTTAAACTGTCTGTGGCCCCGCCCACCGTGCCCCAGATTCACATGCCCACTCTTCCTGTATTCAGCCTTTTCCCGCCAAGCTCAGTCATCTTGATACATACTCACGCGTTGTCCGCCGGCTTCCCACACCCGTGCCTTTCCTCCCTGCCACGAGGGAGCCTAGGGGGTCTCTCGTCAGGAGCCCGGCAGTTGACAGGGGTGGTGGGCTCCAGGCTTCATGAGAAGCAGGTGCTGCCCGTGCATTCCTTTTATTGAATGCCCTTCACTAAGTGTCTTCTACGGATTAGGAAATGTGGGGTGCATTTTACAGCAGAGGCAGTGCAAGCAGTGGAGAGCAGGTGCGCTGCAGGTACGCGGCTGCTGAGAATCTGCTCCCGTTTCCCTCCTGGCAGGGGAGAACTTGGGAGCAGCACGAGGGGTAGCGAGGGGGCTCTGATTAGGAACACTCAGGGGCAAAGACACCGTCAATGATACTGAAATTGACACTTTACTGCACAGCTCTACAGGCCTGAGGCAGTCAGACCTCCCTCCCCAGCCTCCGCTCCTGGGGCACCCTGGGTGGGGGGTTAGGGGGGCTCAGGTGGTGTCTCCATTGACGCAGGGTGCTTGGAGGGGCAGGGGCTGGCTCAGGGACCCCGGCATCCTCAGAACAAGCTGCAGGCCGTGGACTGAGTCCTTCAGCTGAGCCTGAGTGTGCTCCATCTTAGTGAGGCGGCGCTCCTGGGGAGGCAGCGGGGGTGGGTTTGGAGCCAGCGAAGGGGCCCCCCCAACTCTTGCTCCCCCACCTCCCTGCCCTGCCTAGGCTCCGGCCTGAGTCTCACCAGACTTTTCAACCTATGGCCTTCAGCACTTGGAAGACCACCCACCGGATCCAGCTCCGAGGTCCTGAGGGGGTCAGAGAAAAAGAGGTAAAATCAGAGGCCGAAGTACCTTCCAGGTCCAAGGTAGATTGGCAGGGATCCAGAGGGCAGGGCTTGGAGGGGAAGGCAGGGCCTAAATAAATCTGTAGAATAGTCAGATCAGTGTTTAACACGAAAGGAACCATCAAGCTGGGAGAAGTGGCTAAGGCTTATAAGCACTTGGCAGGCTGAGGCAGGAGGATCTCCCAAATTTCAAGGCCAGTCTGAACTACCTAGTGAAACCAGGGAGACTCTGTCTCAACCCTCCCCTCCTCCAAAAAAGAACTCTTTCAATCCTTGGGTGCAGGTACTGGGAGTTTGGCCAGTCCCAGGAGGGGTGTTGACTTGGTATGGGAGCACCCACCCTGAGATGGGCCTCAAACTAGGGCTGATGGAAGGGAGAGGACCTGAGGGGTGGGCCTATGGGGGGATGGGGACTGTCTGACTCTAGACTGGGACCTTGGGGCGTGGCCTCTGGAGGGGCGTGGCCTCTGGAGGGGCGTGATCATTCCAGGCAGGGCCTGGGCAGAGATCATTAGTGCGGCCCAGTGTGGGGGCAGAGCTAGGGGAGAGCCGCTCACCCTGCGGCGCGGAGCCCGGTGTCCAGCTCTCGCAGCTGTCCCCTCAGCTTCTCCTGCTGCTCCGTCAGGGCCCGGATGTGAGCGCCCAGAGACTCCACCAGGCAAGACAGCGCCTTCTGCTCCTTGCGCAGCGCGGCCACCTCACCCTGCAGCTCTGCCAGCTGGGGACACACAGCTGCTGTCATGGTACCCATCTTGCTCCAGAGACCCTGACCTCCCAGTCCTCCACGCTTGGCCTTCCCACCGGCCTGCTGGGCTGGGGGACATCACTCAGGTTCCCCAGTTAGACTACATTCAGGGTCATGCGGCTCAGCAAGCGCAGTATTTGAACCCAGTGTTTTTTTTTTTTGTCTTTTTGAGACAGGGTCTCGCTCTGCAGTCCAGACTGGCCTTGAGCTCACTTTGCAGCCCAGGCTGGTCTCGAACTTGTAAAGATCGTCCTGCCTCAGCCTCCCGAGTGCTGGGATTACAGGCGTGAGCCACCATGCCCGGCTTTGGTTTTTTATTTTTCGACACAACGTCTTACTATGTAGCCCAGGCTGGCCTTGAACTCGCAGCGATCCTCCTGCCTCAGCCTCCCGAGTGCTAGATAACCGGCATGCACCACCACACCCGGCTTGACCCCAGTTTTTCCTGGCCCTCCTTCCTCTCTCACTCTCCTTCCTCTGCACTCCCAGCCCCTCCCATCCCCACCCCGGGGCGCGCTCCTGGGCCAGACCTCACCTTTCCCATAGGCCGGCGTGTGCCCAGCATCTGGTCTTGGTCCCGTGGCTGGTCCAGCTGCCGCTGCCAGGGCACCGATGGCTTCCGAGGCAGCGAGGTGGAGACCCCGGTCCAGGGCCTGCCGCGGGCCGGGTGGCCCGATCGGATGCAGCCTTTGGGGCGCGGCTGGGGCCCCAGGGAGGCGCGGCGGCGGGCGTTGGGGACGCTCTGCGTGCGCTGCACCGGCCGGGTCCGCTGTGGGGGTCGCTCCTCGTCCGCCTGCCGCCGGGCCCAGCTCCCTGCGCCTTGAAAGGTGCGCAGAGACTGGCTCTTGATGAGAGGGCTGTGTTTAGAGAGGTCCCGGGGCGCCAGGAAGCCAGGCTTGTCCCCTGCGGAGAAGCTGGGGGAGGGATGGGAAAGCTCAGATCCCCGGGTGACCCCAACCCAACCCTTGACCCTGATGGCATCAGCTTCTGACCTCTGACCCTGACAAGACACTGTCCTTGACTTCCAGCTACTCTACCGTCCTCTCTATGACCCTTGGCCCCAGTGTGACCTTTGCCCCCTCTCCAGTTGTCCCTGACTTCTGACACAATGCAACCCGACCCTTGACTTGATGTTTTCTTCAGCCTTTTCTTCCCGTCTGACTTTGGGCTTGATCTCTAAGTCACCTCTTCCTTCCCAATCTGCCCCATCTCGTCCAGCTTCTGAGCTTGGGCTGACCCTGAGTCCTTGCACCCTGATAGAATATGGTTCCTTGCCAGGCGTGGTGGTGCACACTTGTAATATTACCACTCAGGAGACTGAAGCAGGAGGATCATCATGAGTTTGAGGGCAGCCTGGGCTGCATAGTAAGGCCTTGTCTCAAAAAAACAAACGAAAACAAAACCAAACTAAGAATATAGCCCCAGACTTCTGGCCTCAAATGTGAAAATATGACCCTAGATGTGGTATTTTTATCCAATGGAGTACTACTCAGCCAAAAGAAGGTTAAACCAGAGACTTTTATAGGTAAATGGATGCAACTTGAGACCATACTCATAAGTGAAATAAATCAGACACACATGTGCAAACATCACCTTGTCTATCGTGAAAAGCTGAAAGCAACAACCTATGTGCATGTGTGTGTTAAGATAGTTAAGACAGTTAAAAAGAAAATATCACTCTGCCCATAACGCCTGACCCCTATCTATCTTAGGTCTGACCTCTGCTTACCATGGGAGCCTCCTCCTGACGCACAAGGACTGCCTTATAACATTTGATCTTAACCAGACCCCTGATTGAACCCATCCACAATCTCGGACTGAACTACAACCTTCATCTCTGATGGCGAAGTTACTTTCTCCCTCTGACCCCAGGGCTGACCTCTCCCTAACCTCTGACATGACTGTGTGACTCTGGTACTGTCTGCCCTTGGTCTATATAAGTCACTCCCTGACCTCTCATATAACCCTGGCCCCAGTGTCTGACTCAGTCCTACACTATTTTTTTTTTTTTTGGTACCGGGAGTTGAACTCACAACCTTGCACTTGCCAGACAGTTCTTGTGCCACTGTGCTAAACCCCTGGCTTTTTTGTCTTTTTGAGACAGAGTCTTGCTATGCAGGTCAGGCTGGCCTCGAACTCACTTTGTAGCCCAGGCTGGTCCCAAACTCACAACGACCCTCCTGCCTCAGCCTCCCAAGGGCTGGGATGACAGGTGTGCTCCACCGTCCTCCACTGTTTCTGACAGTGACTCCAATGTGACCCTGTCCCTAGTTCCTGACATGATCCATTTTCACCTGTGACCCCATTTGAACCCCACCCCTGCTCCTACCCACCAGAACCCAGCTGAGACTCAAAGTTACCTGGTGTGGACCTGGGAAGGGGGCGATGGGAGGCGCATTGGCACAGACACAGGAACCGGGCGGCCTTCCTCGATGGCTTGTAGGATGGTGGGCAGCGGTTCCAGGCTGTCCCGGGTTGCCTGGTAACACACACGAGAATGTGAAGGACTCTGGGGCCTCCTTGCCTCCCCACCCCATGTCCAGGGCTGTGTGCTCGGGCCATACCTGGTTAAGCTCAGCAAAGATGGTGCAGAGCTGGGCATGCAGGACAGCCAGCTGGAAGGCCAGGTCGCTGCTGCCCTGGTAACTGCTGGGTGCGGCGTCCACATCGGTCGTGGCCACCTGGTCCAGGAAGTGCTGCATGGCTGGTCCATGATCCTCCAGAAAGCTATTCATGAAGCCCATGTAGGCTTCCTTCTCACCAAATCTAGGTTGGGCCACAATGGATCAGTGCGTCCGGTCAGGCACCTGCCACCCCCACACCCCCAGCAGGGCCCCCGACACCTACGGGGCACGGTTGGCGAGGTTCTGGATGACTTTGGCGATCAGCGTGAGGGTGCGGGCTGGGTTTGGCGCTGGGTGCTCCGGAGCCAGGCCGAAGAGGCTGGGTGCCAGGATGGCAGGACACAGGAGCCGCAGGAAGAGGGAGGCGCACACCAGGCGGGGGCCCAGGGCCTCGGAGCCTCGTGCTCTGCAGGCTTCTCGCCAGCCTGAGAACACAGCGCCCAGCTCTGCCGGGAACCACCTGGGGCAGGAGAAGCAATGGTCAGAGGAGGCTATGGGTGTAGGGTCACGATGGCCAAGCTCAGACATCCGGGAACCCTCAGGTGGCTTATCAAGGACCTGCCATGAAGCTATTCCTGAAGCCCATGGATGTTTTTTAGTGAACCCGGGATCTGGGATCCAGGATCCGGGACTTCCAGGGGAAGAGGCTTAAACATCTTGGGGATGTGGTGGGTCTCTGCTGGATCAGGATTCACAGTGTAGTTATTAGGGTAACTTCTGGAGTTAGCATCCTTCTATTTGGGGTTATAGACAAGATCACATGGGGATAGAGGTCATGAGATTGGGGTGTAGTTATAATTGGATGTGAGGCTGGGGTGCCAGAGTACATATGAAGTAGGGTGGGGTTGCAGTTACAAGGTTATCTAGAGTCAGAGGTCATGGGACTGGCTTGCAAATTAACCTGGTCCAGGGATTGGGACTGGGCATGGTGGGACATGCCTGTAATTACAGCACTCAGAAAGCTGAGGCAGGAGGACTGCTGTGAATTCGAGGCCAGCCTGGGCTACAAAATGAGTTCAAGGTAAACCTGAACTGCATAGTAAAACCCTGCCCCAAAAAGACCAAAAAAAAAAAAAAAAGTCCAGGACTGGAATCCCAGGTGACTTGTGATCAGTTGCCCTGGATTTGGAGTACAGGGTCTGTTAACGTCAGAGGTCATGGGGTCAGGGGTTTGCATCATCTGGATGCAGAGGTTATAGGATTAAAGCCTTAACTGACCAGGGTAAAGTGGTAAGGAATTGGGGTTGTGGCAACCCTTGGTTAGAGGGCAAGGAACTGGATCTCAGATTGGTTGGGGTCAGGCGGCATGGCTTTGGGGCTACAATTCCCAGATACAGCAGATACAGCAAATAAAACATCAGGACACTCAGCTAGACTTGGCTTTCACATAAACTATATATATATATATATATATATATATATATATATATATATTCAAGTATAAATATGTCCCAAGTCGTGGATCATACTTAACTGAGTGTCATGTGTATTATCTGGCATCTCCAACTGGGAGGTCACTGTGCTCATGGTTAGCAGAGGGGCTGAAGGGCAGGGGTGGGCTCAGATGCTGGGCCCCTGATTCTCACTCGTAAGAGTGGACGATGGTTTCAAAGACCTCCTCACAGCTGTTCCGAAGTCTGGCTTGGTGCTTGGGCAGCTCCGCGGCAGGGCACTTGCTGGGGTCCACCTCACAGTCTTCGGTGGAGGCACAGAGACGCCGTACGACCTGCCCTGCAGCCCAGCACAGTGTTCAGAGTTGTGGTAACCAAAAGCCACCACACCCAGCCTCCAACCCTGTCTCCGACTTACTGCAGAGGTCCCTAACATCTTAAGAAATTTCTAATTACCCCGCCTCTAGCACTCTAAAAGCTGCTACCACCTGCTACTGGACCTCCAGGTTACCCAGAGCACCCTAAACTCCTCTGGGACCCCGCGTGCCACCCAGCAGGACTCTGACGCCAGCCCGCTTCCCCAAACTCACCCAGCGTCTCCTGGAGGTAGTCCTGCGCCACCAGCTTCATGTACTCGTCAATGGCCTTGGTGGCTAATGTGTTTTCTCGGAACAGCAGCGCCTCGCGGCCTCCACAGCGCGCCAGCTCCGCGGTGCCCAGGTCTGTCACCAATGCCTGGTTAGGGCAGGGGTCCCGTTGCAGGCTTAGCCCAGCCTTCACAGCTGGGGCACAGGGTTGGCCCCTCCGCCCTCTTTGCTGGTACTCAGGTCCGGCTCTCCCTGCTGGGGCTCTTAACGGAGGCCAGAAACTTCATCTCTCACAGCGAAGCAAACCTTTAGCAGGGAGGCTCAACTAGGATCCCGCCTTTCACGGGTGTGGCTCAGGCCCCGCCCCACATGACCACGCCCTCGCATGTGTGGTTCAGGCCCCTCTCCCAGGCAGCCCCGCCCTCCAGGAGTGGTTCAGGTCCCTCCCCCCAAGCACCCCCGCCCCTCGCAGGTGTGGCTCAGGCCCCGCCCCCAGTCAGCCCCGCCCTCGCAGGTGCGGCTCAGGCCCCGCCCCGGGCAGCCCCGCCCTCGCAGGTGGCGTTCGGGCACCGCCCCCCCGTCCCCGCCCCCTCCCGGCCGGGCGTCCCTCCCGGTCCCCGGCTCTCGCGTCCCGCCGCACCTGCGCTCGGCCGGTGGCCCGCAGCACGCGCACCATGGCGGCCGCCAGCTCCTCCTTGGCCTGGGCGGGCAGCGCGGGCTCCAGCGCCCCGCAGAGGCGCGCGTAGTGGAAGGTGAGGAACTCCGCCAGCTCCTTGTAGCGCTCGGACCGCAGCACGCGCAGCCGGCGCGCCCGCACCCGCGCCCGCAGCGCCGCCCCGGCCGGCGCCCCCAGCAGCGGGAACCAGCGCTCCAGGCCGGCGGGGGGCGCACGGGGGGCGCTCACCTCCTCCAGCGCCAGCGCCGCGCGGCCCAGGGCCATGCCCGCCGGGCCAGCGCCGCGCAGCCGCAGCGACAGGCGACGGGCGGGCGGCAGCGCCTCGAAGTGGAAGCGCTCGGCCCAGAAGAGCTGGCCCGGGCCGGCGCGCGGAGCGGTGCGCGCCAGCAGCGAGCCGTCCAGCCAGAGCTCGGCGCGCACGGCCTGCGCCCCCGCCGGCCGGGGCAGCCCCTTGGCCTCGTGCACCCACACGCTCAGCCACGTCTCCTCGCGCTCCGCGGTGTCCTGCGGGGGACAGGGAGCGGCAGGTCGGGGCGACGTCGGGGCTCCGCGGCAGGCGCCGTGGTAGAGGAATGCAGCCTTGCCGGGCGCGGTAGCTCACGCCACTCATCCCAAGCGCTGGGGAGGCCGAGGCAGGAGAATCACCGCGAGCGTGAGGCCAGCCTGAGCTACATAGCGGAAGTCCTGTCTCAAAACATCAACCAACCCCAACCAACCAAAGCACAAAACAAGACAAAACGCAAGAGCCGGATGTGGTGGCACATGCTTGTAATCCCAGCACTTGGGTGGCTGAGGCAGGAGGATCTTTGCGAGTTGCAGACCAGTCTGGGCTACAAAGTGAGTTCAAGGCCAGCCTGAACTGCATAGTGAGAGCCTGTCTTAAAAAGACCCAAAAACCCCAACAAAACAAAACAACCCGTAAGGGGCATCTCCAAGTGGTTTGCAAAGCTGCAGTGGGTGGGACAGTGCGTTTTGGGTTAAAGGTTAAGGTCCTCGCATAGCAAGGAGCCGGTGGGCAGGGTCTCTGCGTCTCTATCCCCCTCCACCTCCGGCAATGACCTGACTCGGCTGGAAGTGGCGACGAAGGTCCTCCATCCAGCGATCTCTCTCAGCCGCCGAGCGACAGGAGAAGCAGCGACTCCCGCCTGCCCATGTCACCTGGAACAGTCAGGGAATCCAAGGGTCAGACTGGAGCCACAGTGAGGCCAGAGCACCAGGAGTGGGACTGTGGGAGACAGGGGTGCCCCAAAGTTACCTGGAAGCAGTGGGGCTCCCCCAAGAGGCTGGGGTGCAGCGGCCAGACCCGCACGTCCCGCTCGGCATCTAAGTCCAGCTCAGAGATGGTGACCAGCGATTCTCTAGAGCCCAGGGTGCTGGGAGGGCTGAGATTGGGGTGGGGGAGCAAACTGTCATCCCTCCCTCCTCTCCGTGCCCCGCAGCCCGAAGAGAGCACGGCCAGGGACTTGCTCCTAAAGAGGATCCTGGTTACAAGCACCCCGCACTCTGGTGTCTGATTGCCCTGTGGGTAGGGGGAACTGGGGGGCCGATAGATCTCCGGGCCTTCACACTGAGCTTCCTGCATGCCCAA
Source organism: Hydrochoerus hydrochaeris (assembly GCA_004027455.1). Lineage (NCBI taxonomy): Eukaryota > Metazoa > Chordata > Mammalia > Rodentia > Hydrochaeridae > Hydrochoerus > Hydrochoerus hydrochaeris. The sequence continues at coordinate 8,848 of PVLA01013759.1, read as the reverse complement.
CGCTTATTATTGTTATTATTATTATTATTTTGAAACAGGGTCTGGCTAAGTGACTAAGTGGCCCAGGCTGGGCTTGAACTTATGATCCTCCTGCCTCAGCCTTCCAGAGTGCTGGGATGAGAGGCATGCACTACCACGCCCTGCTCTCATTGCTTTTAAAACAAACCCAGCTCTTTGTGGTGGCCCCCCAGGACCCTGAAAAGTCCAACCCTTGCCACCTTCGACCTTATCTCCCTCCATGTCACCCCTCAGTTTCTGAACTTGTGTGTTTGTGCCTCTCAGCCTCTCGGGCGTTGCCTGCTGTTCCCTCTGCCTGGAATGCTTTTCCCACTGCCTCTCAGCCTAGATAACTTCCATCCCTCCTAGGAGCCCTCTGGCCTTTCCAGACTGGGGTGTTGACTGAGCTCCCAGTTTAGAGCTCATACCCAGCCTTCAGCAACAGGCTGGCCCTGTGCTGGACTTTCGGACCCCAGCTTCACCTTGGTGTGGGGAGAATGAGGAGGAGGAGGAGGGCACAGGGAGGAGGAGGAGGGAGAGGAGGAGGAGGGAGAGGAGCACGCAGGGAGGAGGAGGGGGTGCCAGCCGGCAGGGGCAGGGCGACAGCGAGCTGCAGCCTCTCAGAGACCCTTACCCATCCCGGGGGACGCTGGCTCCCAGGTCCGACCTGGATTTTTTCTTCTCCTTCAGCCTCTTGAGCAAACCCTGGAGGAACGAGGGTGCCAGGTGGTTAGAAATCTGGGCACCTCCCTTCCCAGAATCCCAAGGGACCCAAAGCCAAGCTCAGGCTGCGTTAGCAGCGTTACAGTGAGAGCGACCAGCTGGCAGTCTCCTCTTCCTCCTTGTCCCTTCTTTTGCTTTGGCCTCACATTGGCCTCCTGAACTCAGGATTGTCCTGCTTCAGCTTCCCCAATGCTGGGATGAGAGGTGTGAGCCCCCCCCCCCAGCCAGCTCACATTTCCATAAAGCACTGAATGGTGAAGTGTTCTCCACGGACCCCAGCGGGGAGTCCCCACCTGAGCTCTGCCACAGATCGGGGACATAGGGGCCCAGAGAAGGTCTACCGGCCCCAGATCAGCCTGGACCATGGATGGCCCTTTCCGTTGTGAGGATCTGGGGGTCCTTGCTCACCCTACCTCTTCCCCCTGCTTCCCCTGGGGAGCCTCACCCGAACATTGTGGACCTGGCCGGACCCAGCAGCCTCTGGCTCAGTCTTTCCAGGGGTTCGATCTGCACGGTCAGGGGTGTTGGTGTCAGAGGTGTGTGTCAAGGGGTTAAAATGGGCTTCCATCTGCCCCACCTTGAGAGGTTCCCAAATACCCCAGCCTCCTGCACCCCAAACTCACCTGGGTCTCTGAGATTTCCCATAGCTGCTTGTATGCTGCCCCCCGAGCTAGCGCTCCCAGCCCGGGGCCGGCGAGGACCCTGTTGCAGGAGGAAGGGAAGAGAGGGGTGGGCAGAAAGGTGGGGGTAGGTGGGGACCCTCACTGCTGCACCCTGCCCGCCTCTGTGGAGTCCCTGTCCCGCCCTGGACGCCGCACCCCTCTCACCTCCTCCTCGCCTCTGATGTGCACCAGCTTTCCGTCCAGCAGGGTGAAGCCCTCGATGTCCCAGACAGGCACGTCCGGGGTGGGGGCCTCGGGGATCTGGGGGACAAGCGGCTCCAGCTCTGGCTCTGGGAAGAGGAGAGGACACTGGGGGACCTCTGGGCCCCTCCCTCCCGCTCTGGACGGAAGGCTCACTGGGGGTTCCTTCTGAGGGGTGCCATCCAGCAACCACGGCACACTGCTGGCCCTGGATGAGTCTCGGCTGCTGTCCGAGCTTTGTCCACCTGCTCCGTGCCCTGTACTGCACATGCCCCTCTCTTACTCCTCCAAAAGCCGTTCAAAGGGCCGCAGTCACCTAGACCCAGACAGACTGAGTCACTTGCTCAGGGTCACACCGGTGGTGAGGACTGAGCTGGGTCTCAAACACAAGCATTTTTCTCTGAAGCAAGACAGAGGGCAGGTCCAAGATGCTGAAGGGCAGGACAGGTAGCTGAAGGGTGGCGCACACCTGTCATCCCAGCACTCAGGAGGCAGAGGCAGGAGGGTCTCCACAAGGTCAAGGGCAGCCTGGGCTACCTAGTGAGTTGAAGGCTTCCCTGGCCTACATAGGGAGACGGTGTCTCAAACAAAGAAACAACAATGACAATAAACAGGACAGCTCTGGGAGGCTGAGGCAAGAGGATTGCAAGGTTGGGCAATTTACCAAGACTAGGCCTCGAATAAATAAACAAAAACTCAGGGGTAGGTGACAGACTCTTTCTGGAGAAATGGTTCAAGGTCCTGAATCAAGGAGGCCCTCCTGGAGGAGTGGATCTGCCTGAGGTCTTAAACAGGAGGTTGGATGCTGACACGCCAAAAAAGCCAAGCATAGTGACACACACCTGTCATTGGGGAGACTGAGGCAGGAAGATCTCCACAAGTTCGAGGTCAGCTTGGTAGGGTATGGGCAAGGCCCAGCAAAATAAAGGGAAGGACAAGAAAGACTCCAGGGTACAGAGGCTTAGAAGGGAAGGTCCCCGCAGAGAAGAAATATGGTTTGGGGTGCTCATGGGACAGTTTTATAGTGGGGGCACTAGCAGCGCAGAGCGGGGTTTAATCAGACAAGCGGCAGCTCATATTAGAGAGCTGTCTCGAGGTCCTACGCAGAGGGCGAACCCCGATCCCCAGCGGAGGGTTAAGCGGTCTCCCCCGCCCCTCCCCCCAAAACGCAGAAGTGAGAGAGGAAAAACAGGCGCGCTCTCCCAGGAGGACGGTGCGTTCCCTGGTTTTACCGCTAGGGGCAGCAAATAACAAGGCCTTGCCAATGGGTCACCAGAACCGCGCCAGGCTCCAGACCGGTGGGCGGCTGTGCGTGTAAATCCTCGTGACCTCCACTCGCTTTCTAGATCCCGCTCCGTGACCCCTGGCACCCCTCCTGTCATATCTCTCTCTCTCTCCAAGGTGTCTATGCAATTCAGGCTGGCCCTGAGCTCACTGTGTAGCCCAGGCTGGCCTTGAATTCACAGCAATCCTCCTGCCTCAGCCTCCCGAGTGCTGGGATGACAGACCTGAGTCACCACACTGACCTCCTCCTGTCATCTTCTGTTGACGTTTTTTGTTTTGTACTGTCACCCTGTCTCCCACCAGCATGATGGGGCAGGGACCGTCACACCTGACTTGACTGCTGTCACTTCTTAGTCATCAACCAGAGACCGGACCGGAGGAAGACAGATTAACGAGACGACATGCTTTTTTTCAAGGACGCGATCATTAGTACCATGAACGGAGGGGGTAACCAGGTATGGGAGTGCATGCCTATTTCCTCCCAACTCAGGAGGCTGAGGCAGGAGGGTTGCTGTGAGCTCATGGCCTGCTTGGGCTACCTAGTGAGGCTTTGTCAGAAAGAAAGAAAGAAAGAAAGAAAGAAAGAAAGAAAGAAAGAAAGAAAGAAAGAGAGAGAGAGAGAGAGAGAGAGAGAGAGAGAGAGAGAGAAAGAAAGAAAGAAAGAGAAAGAAAACAAAAAACTGGTGGGGAAGCCAAGTCAAGGAGGTCCCCGGCAACCCCCCCTTCTCCCCACTGCACCCCGCTTTAGAGGGAAAGAAGGAAGAGGGCCGCTGGGCCTCCGCCACTTCCTGCCAGGCTTCTGTGCTCCCCACAGCTTCCTGTGTCTAGAGGGCCGATGCGCCTGTGGCAGACAAACCCCGAGCATCCGGCACCCCCCCCCCCACATCAGCACCGGGCAGCGCGGGGTCCCGGGCCGCCTACCTGCGGCCTCCAGCTCCGGCTCCGGCTGCGGGGCTGCGCTCTTGTGCCGACTCCAGAGGGTCTTGGAGAACCGGAGGCGACTACTCTGGGATTCTTTGGGGGGTGCAGACAGCACCCGGCGGAACAGGGAGCGAGGGGCCGGCTGGCTGCTCACCATGGGCTCCTGGTGGCTCAGGGCCCTTCCCCAGCCAGCCAGGCGGACCCAGCGGAAGCCTCCAGCCACCTTCTCCCCGCTGCCTCCCAGGTGCCAGCGGTAGGAAGTCAGCGGAGTGGGGGCTGCGGGCTGGGCTTGGCACAGCTGGCTCGGGGACGGTGAGTCCATGGCGGAGGTGACCCTGGGGGAGAGAGGGTGACATCCGTGCCTGCTGTCTGCCTGCAGATCGTCCTCAGCTCTGTCCCCTCTCTGCTCTCAGCCGTGCCTCCAGGGAACCCCTCGGGGCCACGCACCCTCCTGTCTCTTACCTTGATTTCCTGGCCACCTCCAGCATCGGCCACCGTCTGCACCCAGCCTGGCTTCCTCCCACGGAGCCCGATCCCACGTGACCCTGGCGGCCCTACCCCACCCCACAGCCAGGCTGCAAGGGTACTGTAGGGGCAGGATGCAGGGGTGGGGTGGAGGGGAGGTGGCAGAGGGGGACAGCCACGCAGGTTTCTGGCAAGCAGGTCCAAGACTCCCTCGCTGACCTGTAGGCCACACCTGGGCTTCTCTTTGAGGCTGAGTTGTCTTCTAAAAAGTGGTCCCATGCTGATAAATGCTGCCCAGGTTAGGGGGACCCAGAGTTCTTGTGTGCAGCTGGGCAGAGTGTAGCCCCGTTTATCCGGGTTGGAGAGGGATTGAGCCCAATCTCCTTAAGGAATAGATGGTTTTAAACTGGACGTGGTGACACATGCCTGTCACCCTCAGTACTTAGGAGGCTGAGGCAAGAGGATCATTCATGAGTTTGAGGCCAGCCTGGGCTACATGGGGAGTTCAAGGCCAGCTTGGAATACATAGCGAGACTCTTATTTTTTTATTTTTTATTTTTTTTGAGACAGGGTCTCACTGTGCTGGCCTTGAATTCATATCATAGCCCAGGCTGGCCTCAGATTCACAGCTGTCCACCTACCGCAGCCTCCCGAGTGCCGGGGTTACAGGTGTGTGTGCCACCAGGCCTGGCTTTTTTTTTTCTTTAAAGAATAGATTCTAAAATCTTTATTTATTATGATGTCTTCATACAGTAGAATACTGCACAACCATGACAAAGAGCTATTAAATGACTGGCCTTAGATCACATCAAAACTGAATCATGACCTTGATGGTAGAGTCAAAAAGAAAACAAAAGCCAAAACACAGGGCCGGGGATTTAGCTCAGTGGTACAGAGCCTGCCTGGCAAACATGAGGTTGTGAGTTCAAGTCCCGGTACCAAAAAACAAAACAAAACAAACACAGTGAAGTTTAGATATGGTATAAAGTGAGCACAGCAGTACTGGTCTGTGTTCCCAGCACTCCGGGGGCTGAGGCAGGAGGGTTCAATTCCAGCCCAGCTTGGGCCATTTAATAACTTAGTCCCTGTCTCAAAATATAAAATAATAAAGAGTGGAGGATGTAGCTAAGGGAGACCCTGGGTTACATCCCCAATACCACCCCTGCCCCAACCATCACAAAAAGTGTATGTTGTGGCTTTCCATTCATGCAGAGCACCTAAGCAGGCCTGGCGAAGGAGAATTCTTCATGCTGGGGATTGAACCCAGGGCCTTATGTGTGTAAGGCCAGAGCTCTACCGCTGAGCCACATTCCAGCCCCGAAGGAGGATTCTGGGAGCTGGTTGTATTTTTCAGATAGGATCCCCCTGCATAACCCAGACTGGTCTTGAATTCACTACCCCAGGCAGGCCGGGAACTCACAGTGATCTTCCTGCCTCAGCCTACCAAGTGCTGGAATGACAGGCATGCTTCACTAAGCCTGGTCTTTATTTTATTTTTTAACAGATGTGACATTCACATAACTCAAATTTAACACGTTCTATTTTTGCGATGAATGTGGGTTCCATGGGTGTGGCTTGTTGTGAAATTCATTAGGCAATATATTTTGATTTTTGCTTTTTTTTTTTTAGTGTTGGTAATTGATCTCAGGACTTTGCCAGGCAGGTGCTTGTGCCACTGAGCTATATCCCTGGCCAAAGCAATATATTTTCATCTGCCGTCCTGTACCTTATACCTCAATAAATATTTCCTTAAAAAGAAAAAGGTGGGTAGCTGGGTGTGGTGGTAGATGCCTGTAATCCCAGCACTCTTGGGAGGCTGAGGCAGGAGGGTTGCTATGAGTTTGAGCATGGGTAAATACTGATCTCACAAAAAGGAGTCACCATCATTCTGACCCAAGAGCCAAACAGGAACCGGTCTGAGTGCCAGCTGGCTCTGTCTCCCTGTGTGACCTCAGGCAAAGTCATTTCCTGTCTCTGACTCTGGGTTTCCTTATTTGTACAAGATGATAACATCAAGTTTCAAAATGCTCATAATGTGGCCCAGTGTGGTGGTGTACATCTGTCATCCTAGCATTCGGGAGGCTGAGGCAGAAGGGTTGCCATGAGTTTGACACCAGCCTGGGCTACCCAGTGAGTTTAAGGTCAGTTTGGACTACACAGCAAGACCCTGTCTCAAAAAAACAAAACCAAACAAATATAATTCTTCGTGGTGGTATGTAGTGCAGGCTGGCCTCAAACTCGTGGAGATCGTCCTGCCTCAGCCTCCTGAGTGCTGGGGTCACAGGTGTGTGCTGCCCCCACTCCCCCTGGCTCCCCCCTACATTTTTGCTGGAGGATTTTCTCAGTGACTGGAGCCCACCCTACCTATAGGACAAGCTATCCCCAAATGCCACTTCCCCAAAGTAGCCCTCGGGAGGGGGATTTAGCTTAGCAGCATGGCGCCTGCCTGGCAAGCACAAGGTTCTGAATTTGATTCTTGGTACCAAAAAATAAAAAAAGTGGCCCTTGATTGTTGACGCTGTCTCCCTCACCTCTCCCGTGGGATGGCTCTCAGATGCGCTGTCCGTGCAGTCCTGTGGGATGGAGGCCCCGCTGCCCTTAGTGGGAAGTGTCCTTCCCTCGCTGCCCTTCCTTCCCTGCTTGCTTCTCATTTCCCAGTGGATATGTCTCGGGGCCACCTCCCAATCAATTAATCATTCATCTATTTATTATTGTCCTAAGAATGGAACCCAGGGCCTTTGCACTGAGCGACACCTTCAGTCTTTTTTCTGAATCTTGAGACAGACTCTCGCTAAGTCACTCAGTTACGCAGGTTATTCTCACACTCGTGATCCTCCTGCCTCAGCCTCCCCAGGTTACTGGGGTTTTAGATGTGTGCCATCACACCCCGATTTATTTTTAAATATTTTTTATTTTCATGGAGACAGAAGCCAGTGCCTCAAGCCTGCTGGGCTCTAGCCCTGAGCTGCACCCAAAGCCCCTTGTTTCGAGATGTTTTCTCTCAGGTCATTGTCAGCTGAACTCTGACAATGGCCACACGCACAGATCGCGGGAGACCAGAGACTTTTCTTTCTTCGGTGACTTTACTGGAGACTTGCAGCTGCTAGAAGAGTTGACCGTGAGAGGTGGCATCCTCCTGGATCTCTGAGAGGCCATCCTGGCGGTTCTTAGCTTGTGGCCTGGAAGACACAAGTGAGCACCAGGCTGGATGTGCGGGTGGGATCATGGATAGGGGTGGGGCTGGGGTCCCAAAGGTGGGAGGGGCCAGAAGCTCCCTGCAGGCGAGGGGCGCAGACCACTGGCTTAAGGGAGTGGAGGGGCGGCTTGCAGGTGGGGTAAACTGTCTAGGGTGATTAAGCCTTTCAGGGGCTGAGGCCGGGGGCCAGGCAGCGGCCTCCCTGCTGGTCACCGTGACTCTCAGTGGCTGAGTTTCACTGGGTGGGTCTAAGTGACATTTGCTGCTCGGAGGATTGTGATACCACCTTAAGGCCAGAGCAGAGGTTATGCAGGCAGAGGGGCTTTGGGTAGGGCCCAGAAGAAGACCAAGGTCACACCAGCCCGGCTGGGGTTATACAGGCAGAAGCCGGGGGACGGGGGTTGTGCTGGCAGTGACCAAAGGCTGGGCCTCTGGTGCCAGGAAGATGCATCAGGTGCTGTGCCTACCCGGGGACCCACCTTGGACTCGGAGAAGTGCGGCCAGGTGCGCAGCTGGCGGAAGAGCGCGTCGCCTGGACACTGGGTGCTGCCCACCAGCTGGCGGTGGCCCAGCACCTGGTAGTCATTCCGGAGGAGCCCTGTCCGCACAGCACAGCTGGGGAGCGTGCGGCTCACCCTGTGCAGCACCTCCTCGCTGGGTAACGCCTCGGTGAAGTCGCCCACGATGCCCACACCGAAGCCGCGGGAGTTGTGGCCGAGCGTGTGTGCGCCCACCCAGTGCCAGCCGCGGCCCTCGTACATGTAGCCCTCGGAGCCCACTACGAAACTGCAGGGCAGGGGCGAAGGCATCGTGGGTGGGAGGAGGGGGCCTCCCTGCTCTCCTGGGCTGCCCCTTGTCCTTTCTGCCTCTGCGGTCATCCTGGGCCCTGGACCCCAAAGTTCATCCCATCCCAAGGGCCACCTGATATCCAGGGTCACTGGGCCCTAAGAAACACCTGGCCTCCAGGCCCATCTCGCCTTAGCAGCCCCCTGACGCCAAGTCCAGCGCCCGCCTCTGTCCAGGTCAGCACCCCTGCGCCCCCACTCCAAGAGCCACCACAAACCCCCCTACCACGTGGGCCATAATCCCCTCTTTTCTGCCCTCCCTCCCTCCACCTTCCTCAGGTCCAGATGGTACCGGCTCAGAGCTTTGCTCTTTAGACCACCACTGCCAGCGCCAGGCCGGGACCCCACGGCCTCCCCAGTCCTGTTTCCCATCCTGCTCTTTGCCCTGACCCAAGAATCCTGCTGTTTAGTTATCCTGGGCTCCTGTTAGGGACCCCTCTGCTCTAACCTGACTCACCCATCACAAACTTCCCCCCTTCCCATCCTCCTCTTCCCCTCCTCTCTTTCTCCCCACCTCCTCCTCTTTCTCCCTCTCCTCCATCTCCTCCTCCTCC
>PVLA01013758.1:0-34798 GCA_004027455.1 Hydrochoerus hydrochaeris | reverse complement strand
GCAAAGAATACTGAAGGACATTCTAGAGAGAGAGAAGAAAACCACCAGGGTTCCAGGAATAATGGCAGAAAGGCCTCAAAGAAAGGGGCAGACAGTGGAATCAAGGAGAAAAGTAAACAAATAACAACAGAAAAATAGCATGGCAGAGATAAAACAGAGAAGATTGGTTATGTCACTGTTTTATCTTGACTGATTTTATTTGAACCTGGTATGCTTGAGAGTGTCGAGTCTGAGAGTAGGGGCAACTACTCTGAAGATGACAGGATTCAATAGGATACCCATTCTGGTTTGATTGTTAACTGCCTTTGAAGTCCTATAATGTCTCCAATGTTTAGATTTTATTAATATTGTAAAGCAATGCTACATTTATATTTGATGATACAGACAATTTTATTGAAAATAACTAGAGACATCATGGTGACTACCGTAGATCACCTAATGTTGTGTTTTTGTATGTTCTTTTCATTTCGTGTTTCTCTAGGAATTTGTATTGCTGACTTGTTTTGATTTGTTTCTCCTAATACAGAAAGGCTAGGTATATGTGTAGAGACTTATACATGTGTAGAACTTCTAAGTAGTTTATGAGAATGGATTATAGTTATTGTAAAGGGAAAAAAAGGAAAAGAGAATATTCTAAAGGATATAACTGCGTGTATGTTTGAGTGTGTGGAATTAATAACCATGTTGCTAAAGTTTTAGTTGGATGGATGAGCAAAACTGACTGCAGTCTCACTGTTTGGATATCCACTTTGTGGACTTTAGTTTTGTAACTTGAACAACTGCATCTAAGAGGAAAGTATATAATTATCAACTAGTGATTTTTACTGGTTACTATTTTTGGGGTTTTTTGTTTTGTTTTGTTTTTTAGATTTTGTATTGTTTCTACCCTCTTTCCATTTCAAAATTTTTTCTTTAAATAAAACAATTTTTTTAAAGCAAGAGGAGGAAAAGAAAGTGCTCTAAAAGAGATAACTGTATGTAAGCTCAAGTGTGTAGGATTGATAACCTTGTTACTAAGTTTTTGTTGGATTGGTGAATAGAACTGTTTGCAGCCTCACTGTTTGAATGTCCACTTTGTATGCTTTAATTTTGTAACTGGAACAACTATATCCAAGATGACAATATGTAATGTATCAAATAGTGATTTCTTACTGTTTATTTTTTTGAAATTCTGTATTGTTTCTACCCTTTTTTCTGTTTTGCTTCCCCCCCTCTTTGAAGAAAATTTTTTAAAAAAGTAAATAAGAACTACAAGAGTAATAAAACCAAAATGTGTAATTGCTATTGTAAAAAAGAGAGGAAAAGAAAGTGCTCTAAGGGATATAACTGCATGTATGTTTGAGTATGTAAAATACATGACCATATTGCTGAATCTTTGTTGGATCTTTGAGCAGAACTGTTTGTATTCTGACTGTTGGAATATTTACTATGTACCCTTTAACTTTGTAACTTTAACAACTATATCCAGGATAATAGTACATAATTTATAAATTACTGATTTCTTAGTGGGGCTTTTTCTCATTCTCCTTTTTCTTTCTTTCTTTTAGAATTCTGTATTGTTGCTACCCTTTTTTCTGTTTTGTTTTTTTTTCTCTTCTCTTTAAATAAAATTTTAAAAATGTATAATTGCTATTGTAAAAAAAGAGGAAATAGGAAGTGCTATAAAAGATATAGTTGCATGTATGTTTAGGTGTGCGAGATTGATGACCATATTTCTAGGTTCTTGTTGGATTGTTGAACAGATCTGTTTGCATTCTTGCTGCTTTAGTGTCCACTTTGTGTGCTTTAATTCTGTAAGCTGAATAACTATTTCTAAAAGAACAATATGTAATGTATCAACTAGTAATTTCTTACTGTTTATCTTCTTTTCTTGAAATTCTGCAAAATTTCTACCTTTTTCCTGTTTTTTTCTGTTTAAATAAAAAATGATGACTGATTGTAATCGAATCTGGTTTGCTGGATCGCTGTTTTGTATTGATAGATTTTATTCAAAGCTGTTATGATTAATAGTATCAAGTCTGAGAGTATAGGCAACTGCACTGAAGATGACAAGATTTGCTAGAATATCCACTCTGATTTGATGATTACCTGCCTTTGAAGTTTTATACTGTCTACAATATTTTATTTTTACTAATATTGTTATGTACTGCTATATTCAATTATACTGCTGTATTCATTTATACCTGATGATATAGGCAATTCTATTGAAGATAATAAGAAACAACACAGTAATCATTGTAGATCACCTTGTACTGTGGTTTTATATGACTTTTTGGTTTCATGTTTTTATACGAATTTGTTTTGTTTTGTCTTACTAAGTTTTGTTTTTCCCTCTAATACAGAAAGAATAGAAATACATGTAGAGACTCATGTATGCATAGCTGTTTACACTCTCACTGTTTGACTATCTACTTTGTATGCTTTAATTTTGTAACTTGAACAACTATTTCTAAGAAGACAATATGTAATTTATCAACTAGTGATTTCTTACTGTTTATCTTTTTTCTGAAATTCTGTATTATCTCTACCCTTTACATGCTTTTTTTCTCTTTAAATAAATTTTTTTTAAAAATCAGGTAAGTGAAAACTGATTGCTGGGTCTTTGTAGGAGCTCTAGACTTCACCTACAGTTGGGCATCCTCTTTTGGTATTATGCACCCCAAGTCTCATGCAATAATGGACATGGCTGTATCTAGCATTTGTTATTGGTTCATCATCATCCATCACTTGGATTCCTGGTAAGAGTGTTGCACATTCCCAGGGGTGGAGCCAGCATACTGTGTAAAGGCTTGAAGAAGGTGTGTCTTCTCTCTCATTGCTGGTCTGCACTTTGTTACAGGAACAGCCATGAACCACTGCCCTTCAGCCATGTCATTTTGCATTGGAGCCAACTGATTATGGACTGAAATCTCCAAACTGTAAGAAATAAACCTTCCCTTCCTGAAATTTTGGCATCAGGTGTTTTGTCTCAACAGTGAGACAGAACAGTAAACAAGACACTGGCTTCTAACACAAATGGTTCATCTTTCATCTGGGACACCCCAGTCTTCATCATAGACTGTTCAGCCTTCCTTCATAGATTCTTCAGTGATCTGTCATAGATCCAGATACAGACTTGCACAGGACACTGAAGTAAGCTTCAGCCCTCAGGCTGGACATTTCAGCCTCTAGTGTGCAGACATCCTGTACACGATTCCTCATCTGAGTCTGTGGCTATCATAAGCCAATATTGTAATTTCCCATACATTTCTATACCTTGCATTTTACCTGTTTTTCCAGAAAACCCTGACTGACACAGTCACACTTGTTCTCAATGCAAGAATGGGGGGCTCCAACCTGCATCAGGTGAGTCTCTCTGTCTTTATGCACTGGATCAGGGGCAGTGTGTTCAAATCTTAAGGAAGAACAGACTCATAAAATGCTCTAAAGAGTATCAAGTCCTACACAGAAAACACAGATGATTTTGACACTTCTGTAATTTTATGTGACTGTAAGATAAACACCATTAATACAAAAATCACATGAGCTGGGTTCATGCATAAAAGGGAAAATGGAAGACATATATACTCACATAGTGAGCAATCATGATTTCTTGAATTCTATCATTATTATCAGTTCTCCAGCACACTTACATTTTCAGTGGTTGCTGCTCTCTCTGAGACATCTATTGCCTGCTTAGGTAATAGGGTCTTCCTCTGCTGATGAGAACCAGCCCAGGCCTGATTCTGCAGCTCTGGAGTGGAACCCAGACCTCAATGAACTGGTGCTCTGACTCACTGGTCAGAAATGAACCAAAACCAAGGAGACTACTCTGTTGATATTTTGCAAGTTGGTTTATGAATAACATATGCTGAGTGTGTAAGTGTACATGAGTAGGATAAACAGGTACTATGTGTGATTTTCATGAGTTTGACCCTGTTTGCATATGTCCAGTGTAAGGTGCATTTGGTAGTGTGCAGAACCTCCATGTAGCCTGAAGTTTGAAGAATCTCCTGTGCAGCCTCTGGATTCACTCACCTTCAATAGCTATGTGCACCACTTCTTCCAGGCTGCATGAAGGGGAAAGACAGGCTCTTGCTAATTAGTAACTGGTGGGGAAAGTACAGGTTACATAGACTCCATAAAGAACCAAATGACCATCTCCAGAGATAAGACAAAGAACATGCAGTATGTACAAATTATCAGTCTGAGAACTGAGGACATGGTCGTGCTTTACAGTGCAAGAGAAACAGTGAGGGAACATCAATGCAGGCCAGACATAGTCCTTCCTTTAGGAGAAGGGGGTGCTGGGGGTGCTGACGATCAGCAGGGGGTGCTGATGGTCAATTATGTCCTAAGAAAGTACTCAGAAACATGTGCAGAGGAGGAAGCTGAGGAGGGAGTACTTCCTGTCAGGTACTGTGGTTTCCTCACTGTCTTAATATCATATGATCTGAGGGCACCCTGCAACACATAAGCCACAGATGACATGTAAAGAAATTGAGTTCCAAGTAAAGTTTCTTCCAAATTTAATGGCATAAATATATATTTACATGATTACTTTAGTGATCACCCAAATAGGAATTTTACTAGATGAGGGAATATGACTTGCATAGACATCAAAGTCTTTTGAAAAATTTTTGAGATTAAGATTTTATTGAATGTAAAGTTATTATGATATAAAATTAATGTAACAATTTTATCCCCATGGTAAGAAGTTATCTCATGTCAAAATAAATGCTTTAGATTAGGGTCATAAATCCTTCACATTTATCTCCAAAGGGTCTGAGAACACAAAGCTCTGCCTTCTGCTAGGCCAGTTCAGGAGCTTTGCCTCCAAATCATTACCAGCATCATATGGGGCATTGTGCTCAGGGAGGAAAGGAATAGGGGCCATCTGACTGGATCACACCAGAGCTTAGTGGACTCTTTCAGTTCATAGGAGCTGAACAGACATAGTGACTACACTTTCTCTGTAGAACTTAGAAATAGAGATTCATGAAACCCATGGTAACATTTTACCTTTAGAATATTTTGTGATCTGTCTCTCTCTGTCTCTCTGTCTCTCTTTTTCTGTCTCAGTGTGTTTATCTCATCTTGCATCTATATGTCCTTCTAAGGCCTGGTGCCCTCATAGGTGGGGCTTTTGAAAGGCTGCATGGACATAGAATGTGTGAATATGGGTTGATGGTGTGTGCTAATGAAATAGGCATAGAATATTTCTGGGTGTAGAAAGTAGACACACTAGCCTGGTAGCACCAATCTGTAGGCTCTTAGTATCAACAGAATATAAAGACAAGGATGAAAGTCAATCTTACTGATACTGTCCTGTCACAGCATGAAAAGTATTTCTGCTGCCATGCCCTTTGATCATGATGCCCTGTATTGGAGCCAACAGATTATAAACTGAAACATTTACAAACTCCTTTAATTTGTGGAAGTTAATCATTTTGTCCCATTAATCAGAAAGTAACCAAGACAGGTTTTCTTCTAAGAGCCGGGTTGTGATTTTGACTGTACCTGACTATGACACTCATGAGCCTTTGAAACTGATTTGAAGATTTTGGAAAGGTTTGCAAATGACTTCTGAAGAACCAACCCTGGAACTTTGCAGGAAGAACTTGATGGAAGGCTGGTGCATGCCTCTAGCCCTAAATCTAGGGATGTTGAGGCAGGAGGATTCTGTGGAGTTAAAGGGCAGCCTGTAGTACATAGTGAGTTCAAGGCCAACTTGGACTCTGTAGGGAGAGCCTATCTCAAAAAGACACAAAAGTACACATACACACACGCACAGGCACACACAGAAAAGATTAATGGGAGGCATTTTTCAGAGATCAGAAATCCACAATGATGAAATAAGTGCAGCTATTAAAGACTAGGCTCAGTAAAATTCAATTGAGAATAAGGACTACATTGCTTGGTGGACTCCAGACCAGGAGAGAACTGCTTAAGAAGAAAATTTGTTGGCACTTTGATTTTGTCCAGAGACTTTCAAAGATACTGAGATTAAATGTATTGGACCAATAAATCTGGCAGAAGAAATTTCAATGAACTCTAGTATTGTGCTGGCTGAATTACTGCACTTGGGATTTTAATCACATTTATATTGTGAATCAAGAACAAGTTGCCCGGTGGAATCATTTAAAATATTTTTAATTTGAACAGAAGGGAAGTTCCAGTAAATTTCAAGCCTGAAAAGTGGAATAGAGAATAACCTGGCTGTTAAATATGAATACAACAGTAGAAAAGATGGTATGAGGACATTACAAACAACAGAAGTACTGCACATTCTGCAGTCTCAAATTTGCAAAGCTTTACTTTGAGAAGAGAGTCCCAGTTCATTGTGTACTTTTAGGATAGTGGCCCAGTAAAATTGTTCCTCAGACTTAGTTCATAGCTGTTAGAAATCCTGACACTTGACCCCAACAAACAAGAAAGAAGTAAAATTGATTGCTCTTCCAGTTGGTGGTATACTTGGCATTTTCCTCTGGTGTTGAATTTAAGTACATGCAGAATTCAAAAGTTTTGAAGTCAGGAAGGCTTCCACCCAGATTTCAGAAGAATGCCTTGGATAGCAGGCAGTGCATTTCTGAGAAGGTAGTGCATGGAGCTGCATGTCTGAAGCTGAATGTCCAGTGAAGAACCAAGAATATTGGAGAAGCCAGAAACATTTTCCCTAGAATGCTACTTGGAGCAAAACTGCTCCAACAAGGAAGACATGGAATCTACAATCACACTCATTATGGTAGAGGCACAGAACTCAAGCCCTTTGGAGTTCACAACTTACTACAGACTGCAACAAAAACTGAATATGGAAATATGGGATTTAAAGTTTTCCCTGCTGGATGTCAGACCTCAATAAATTCATTTATCTTCTGTTTTCTGTCTGTATCTTTTTGGAATGCTTATCTTGATATGTTGTGTGTTGAAAGTGTTCTTAAAAGGATTCACTGCTTATGCTTCAGAGGAAAATTTCGATTTAAGAAGTCAACATTGCTGAAAATACTAGGACTTTGCCAACTCTTACAGGTGGACTAAATGCTTTTGCACAAAGTGTTGCACATGAACACTTTTTATGTAAAGAGAAAAAATGGAAAAAGGGTAGAGATATTACAGAATTTCAAAAAAAGATAAACAGTAAGAAATCACTAGTTGATAACTTACATATTGTACTTTTAGAAATAGTTGTTCAACTTAAAAAATTAAAGCATACAAAGTGGACATTCAAGCAGTGAGACTGCAAACAGATCTGTTCAACAATCCAACAAGAACTTAGAAATATGGTTACCAATCCTACACACTTAAATATGCATGCAGTTATATCTTTTATACCACTTCCTAATTCTTCTCTTTGTTACAATAGCAATTACACATTTTTTTAAATTTCATTTAAAGAGAAAAAAACAGAATTCTAGAAGAAAAAAAGAGGAAAAAAAGAAATCACTAGTTGATAAATTACACATTTTCATATTGGATATAGTTGTACAAGTTGCAAAATTAAAGGATACATAGTACGCATTCAAACAGTGATACTGCAAACAGTTCTGCTCAGAGATCCAACAAAGATTCAGCAATATGGTCATCTATTTTACACACTCAAACATACATGCAGTTATATCCTCTAGAGCACTTTTTTTCCTCTTTTTTACAATAGCAATTAAACATTTTGGGTTTTATTACTCTTATAGTTCTTATCACTTTTTACATTAGAGACACAATGTGATATTTATAAATATGATTCTTATTTATTTCACTAATGAGCATAGTCTCAAGTTGTCTCCATTTACCTATGAAGGCCTCAAGATCATCCTCTTTTATAGCTGAGCAATATTCCATTGTATAAAAATACCACATCTTTTTCATCCGCTCTGTGGTTGATGGGCATCTTGGTTGTTTCCAAGATTTAGCTATTACAAATTGTGCTGCTATGAACATGGGTGCACATATATCACTGTGATATGAACTTTTCAGTTCTTCTGGGAAAATACCCAGGAGGGGATTGGCTGGATTGAAAGGAGTTTCCAATGCTACTCTTCTGAGAATTCTCCATATGGATTTCCATAATGGTTGCACCAGTCTACATTCCTACCAACAGTGGAGCAGTGTCCCTTTTTCCCTGCATCTTCACCAACATTTGTTATCAGTTGATTTCTTGATGGCGGCTATTCTTTCCAGAGTAAGGTAGAATCTCAATGCTGTTTTAATTTGCATTTCTTGAATGACCAGTGATAGTGAACATTTCTTCATGTATTTATTTGCCATTTGTATATCTTCCTCTGAGAACTGTGTGTTCATCTCAAAATGCCCATTTTTGGAGAGGGTCTTTGAATTTGGGGGGCTTGATGGTTTTCAATTCTTTATATGTTCTGGATATAAGTCCTTTGTCTAAGGGGTTGCTGGTTAAAATTCTTTCCGACTATGTAGGTTTTCTTTTCACTCTGTTGGTGATTTGCTTTGAAGTGCAGAAACTTTTCAATAATATGAGATCCCAGTTGTTGATTCTTAGAAGTGATTCCCATGCAGTTTGCTTTTCATTCATGAATTCTCTGCCTAACCCTATGTCTCCAAGCCTTCTACCAACCTTGCCTTCCAGTAGATTTAGTGTTTCTGTTTTAATATTGAGGTCTCTGATCCATTTAGACTTTAGTTTTGTGCATAGTGATAGGCATGGATCTAGTTTCAGTCTTTGGCATGTGGAAAGCCAATTTTTCCAACACCATTTATTAAAGAGGCTATCCTTCTAGTGAACATATTTAGCCCCTTTGTCAAATATCAGGTGGCTGAGTGTCTTTGTAGTTGTGCTTGCATCTTCTCATCTGTTCCATTGATCCTCAGGTCTATTTCTTTGCCAGTACCATGCTGATTTTATCACTGTGGCTTTGTAGTATAGATTCAAGTCAGGAATTGAGATGCCTCCTGCCTTGCCTTTGTTGCTCAGAATTGCCTTTGCTATTTTAGGTTTCTTCTGCTTCCCAATGAATTTTAGGAGTGTTTTCTCTAGATCTTTGGGGTATGTCAATGGCATTTTGATTGGAATTGTGTTAAATCTGTGTAACAGTTTTGGGAGTATGGCCATTTTCACAATGTTGGTTCTTCCTAGCCAAGAGCAAGGAATATCCTTCCATTTTCTAATATCCTCTTCAATCTCCTTTTTCAGTATACTATAATTTACATCATATAGGTCTTCTACGTTTTTATTTAGGTTGACCTAAGTATTTCATTTTTTAGATGTTATTGTAAAGGGCGCTATTTCCATAATTTCTCTCTCAGTGAGTTTTTTGTTTGTGTACAGGAATGCTATTGATTTTTGAGCATTGACTTTGTATCCAGCTACACTGCTGAACTTGTTTATTACCTCTAGTAGTCTTTTAATGGAGATTTTTGGGTCTCCAATATAGAGTATCATGTCACCTGCAAATAGTGATAATTTAACTTCTTCCTTTCCGATCTTTATTCCTTTTATTTCTATCTTTTGTCTGATTGCCCTGGCTAGTGTTTCCAGAACTGTATTGAATGGGAGTGGTGATATTGGACATCCTTGCCTTGTTCCTGATTTTAAAGTGAAAGCTTTCAGTTTTTGTCCCTTTAATATAATGTTGGCTGTTGGCTTGTCATAGATGGCCTTCATAAGGTTGAGGTAGACACCAAGTATTCCGAGTTTCTGAAGGGTTTTTATCATGAACATGTGTTGGACTTTGTCAGAAGCTTTTTCTACATTTATTCAGATGTTTTTGGCTCTGTTGATGTGGTGTACTACATTTATTGATTTGCATATGTTAAACCATCTCTGCATTCCTGGAATGAATCCCACTTGGTCATGATGTATAATCTTCTTGATGATTTGCTGCATTCCATTTGCCAGTATTTTATTGAGAATCTTTGCATCAATGCTCATTAGTGAGGTTGGCCTATAATTCTCCTTTTTGTTTGTCTTTCTCTGGTTTGGGTTTGAGAGTAATACTTGCCTCCAGGAATGATTTAGGTAGGATTGCTTTCTTCTCAATTTCATTGAAGAGTTTAAGGAAGATTTGTAGAATCTTCCTTGTAGAAGATTTGTAGAATTCAGCTGTGAATCCACCAGGACCTGGGCTTTTCTTTGTTGGTAAGTTTTTAATTACATTTTCAATTTCAATAGCTGATATTAGGTTGTTCAGAATTGCTATATCTTCTCAGTTGAGCTTTGGTAGTTCATTTGTTTCTAGAAATCTGTCCATTTCTTCTGTGTTTTCCAATCTATGTGAGTAGAGATTTTCAAAGTAGGTATTCATGATCTTTTGAATTTCCATGGGATCTGTAGTAATTTCCCCCTTTTTAGTTCCTATTGCATGAATTTGGGTTTTTCTTCCTTTTTCTTCATAAGGTTAGCTAGGGGTTTGTCAATTTTGTTTATTCTCTCAAAAAAAACAGCTTTTTGATTCACTAATTCTTTGTATTTTTTTAGTTTCAATTGTATTGATTTCTGCTCTAATCTTCATAATTTCCTCTCTTCTATGATCTTTGGTTTTAGCTTGCTCTTCTTTTTCTAGAAGCTTTAGATGGAGCATTAGGTTGTTTATTTGTGCTAATTGTTTTCTTGATATGGCCATTTATTGCTATATATTTCCCTCTTAAGACCACTTTTATTGCTTCCCACAGATTACAGAATGTTGTTTCTGTATTTTTATTGAATTGTAGGTATTACTTTATTTCTTCTTTAATTTTATCTGTAGCCCACTGGTTGTTTAAAAGGTTGTTATTTAATTTCCATGTATTTATTCAGGTTTTGCCATTAATTTCCAATTTCAGTGTGCTATGGTCAGATATAATGCATGGGATGATTTCAATACCTTTGCATTTACTTAAGAATGTTTTATGGGATAATATATGGTCTATTTTCTAGAATGTCCTATGTACAGCTGAGAAGAATGTGTATTCTGATGTGGTTCATGGAACACTCTGTAAACATCTACTAAGTCCAGTTGCTCACAGGTATGATTAAGTTCTGTTATTTCTTTACTGACTTTTTGTCTAGTTGATCTATCTCTTTGTAACAATGGGCTGTTAAGATCCCCTGTTATAAATGTGTTCTTGTGTATTTGGTTTTTCATGTCCATTAGTATTTGTCTTACATATTTGGGTGCTCCTGTATTCGGTATATATATATTTATAATTATTAGTTCTTCATCTTAAACATTTCCACTAACAAGTATGTAATGACCTTGTTTATCTCTTTTAATCATTTTGGTTTGAAGTTCACATTGTCTGCAAATAAAATAGTTATCCCTGCTTTTTTCTGGGTTCCTGTTGCATAGAATACTGTTTTCCATCCTTTGACTTTAATCTATGTGTTTTCTTTTGGGTAAGATGTAGTTCTTGTATACAGCATATTGTAGGATCATGTTACTTGATCCATTCTGTCGATCTATTTCTTTTGATAGGTGAATTGAAGCCATTTACATTTATGGATATCACTGATATGTACTTGCTTGACTTTGCCATGTTATGTTCCAGTTGTTTGCTTTCTGCTTTTCCCCTTATTTAATTGTTTGTCCTACCTGGTGATTTCTGTCTGTTGTTGTTCTAGGGATTGTGGTCATTTTCACATCTGTCTAGTATGACTTTCAGTACTCTTTCTAGGTTGGTTTTATGGACTTGAATTTCTTCAGTTATTCTGTGTCATGAAAGTATCTTGTTTCTTCATTAAACTTGAATGAAAGTTCTGCTGGGTGCATCAGTCTGGCAAGTGAGACTGGAGAGGGATCTCCTGCCCTCTCCTGTCTTATCTCCAAATATAGACCCTACAGGCTTTTCATCTCTCATTGACTCTCATCACACTGGTTAAGTGAGCAAATGAAATTCACTCTTTATCTACTTTAGAGAAAACCATAACCAAGAGAATGATTCAATCAAGTATAGAGGTAT
The DNA here is from genome assembly GCA_004027455.1 of Hydrochoerus hydrochaeris. Lineage (NCBI taxonomy): Eukaryota > Metazoa > Chordata > Mammalia > Rodentia > Hydrochaeridae > Hydrochoerus > Hydrochoerus hydrochaeris. Next base: position 22,918 of record PVLA01013758.1, on the reverse strand, counting down.
GTGTCATAATTAGTTTTCTTTCAGGGCTTGAAATACCTCACTCAAATTCTTCTTAAGAGTTGTTTTCTTTCAGGGCTTGAAATACATCACTCAAATTCTTCTTGACTTAATAGTTGGTGGTGAAAGTCTGCTTTGTTTCTAATGGGCTTTCCTTGATAGGTGAGTTGGGTCTTTTCTTTAACAGCTCTTAGTATTCTGTTTTTATGCTGTATGTCTGAGATCTTAATTATCATGTGTCTGGGTGTGGATATTTGTTGATTGTGACTGTTTGGCATTCTATATGCCTCACTTATCTGCATATCGGCTTTTTTCCCCATGTTTGGAAATTTTTCTTCTATTATTTCTGTGAATATTTGGTTATGTCATTTGCATTGACTCCTGCCTCTTCACTGATGAATATTAACCTTATATTTTTCTTGTGACATCATCTTCAAGCTTTTGGATTGTCACTTTATGCTGCTTTGTTATTTTTAAAAGTTCTATCCTTTCATGATCACTATTTCTGATTCTGTCCACAAGGTCCATAGTCATATCCTCAGCTTCATTTAAATGGTTTTGCATGCTTTGAATAGAATTTTTTGTTTCTTGGATGTCTCTTTGAGTTTGTTTCATGAATTCTGCATGTTTTCTATATTGTCCATGCAAGGTTTCTAGCAGTTTCCCATGCTCCTGTGTTTTTTTCTCTATTTCTTCTTTAACTGCACTCAGCAACTCCTTTACTAAGGTTGTTATTTCTGTCTTTACATGGGAGAGTACTTCTAATTTGATTTCCTCTATAGCCTCATGGAGTTGTTTTTTTAATTTCACTCACTATCTTTTCAGCGATTTTCAGTGTGTTACTTTTGGGGTCCTCTATTTCAATGTCTCCTGTACTTTCTGCTGGTGGAGTAGGTGTTTGAGACTGCATTTTGCTTTTTAGTTTTCCATTTTCACTCTGCCTTGTGTTTTCTGTGTGTCAGAGGGGGTCACCCACACTCTTTTCAGAGTTACCAAGGTCTTACACTTTGTTAGAGGGGTATTTATTGCTGGACCTATTTACCCAATGTACATTTCTATTTTAGGGGCATGCTCACCACACTGACACAGTTAATCCACTGTAGTTCAAGGTTTGCCACCTGGGAGTGAAGTTCCCATTTTTTTCTGTGCACTGGGATTCCATCAGACTGCACAGTCAGGGCCCAAAGCTTTCTTAGTTACTTTTTACACCGACATACAATGTCCAACACCACACTAACTGGAGCCTGCTGAGGTCTTCCATTTGGGTGAGGGGTTCCTGAGTCTCTCATCCAGCCAGCACAGCAATCCACTGTAGGCCAAGGTTCCGATGTTCCCAGTGGAAGGTTGGGCCCAGCAGAAGCAATCTGGGGCAGTTTTAGGCATGAGGTGGGCCTCCACAATGCCCCCAGTGGAAGGTTGGGCCTAGCAGAAGCATTCCAGGACAGCCCTAGGCCTGGGGCAGGCTTCTGTGATGTTCTGGGTGGAAGGGTGGGCCCAGCAGAAACAGTCTGGGGAAGTCTAGACCTGGGGTGGGCTTCAGAAATCACACATGAATACTTTAGGGACCGTGGATGGAATGTTATTGTTTGAACCTAGTTGTCCCCCAATACATTATGCCTGCTTATGTTGGGTCATATGGTTAAGGGCAGTCAAGGGTGAGAGAATATGGGTAAAAATCATGTGCTAAGTGGATCTGTCACAGTTCTGGGTGTGAATAATAGCTGACCCACCTTGAGTCTGAGTAGCAGCAAAAAGTGGACTTGTATCCTGGGTAGAATATTTCTGGCTAGTTGAAAGTCAGTGTAGATTCTTTAAGCTGTCATTCCATGAAATATTTACCCTGTTCCAGACTCCTGTGTCATGCAGCCATGCCTTGGAGCCAAACAACTATACACTGGATCATTGATAACTGATAGTTAAATAAATTATTCCTCCTTAAACATCTCTGTGTTTTGTATTTTGTCCCAGCAATGAGATAGGATTTCTTTGTATCTCTGTCACTGTCTTCTCTCTCTGTCTCTCTCTCTGTCTCTCTCTCTCTCTCTCTCCCTCTCCTTCCCATTCCTTTCTCTCCCTTAGTTTTCAATTTATAAATTAGTAAAATAATAGACTATTTATTATTAAATATTCTTGTATCATAACATTCATTGTTTCCTTAGCAGAGTCTCACAATTCCATCTTGATACATTATTTGTTTTATGTCAGTTGATTCTGTATTTATCAGTCATATTTTATTCCAGAATCTTTCTTGAATTATGACACATGCCTCTATACTTGATTATGTCACTCCCTTGGTTATGATTTTCTCTAAAGTAGAAAAAGAGTGAATTTCATTTGCTCACTTAATCAGTGTGATGAGAGTGGTTGAGAGATGAAAAGCCTGTAGAGGCTACATTTGGAGAAAGAATTTGGTGAATCCAAGGAACAGGCTGCAGATAAGACAGGAGAGGGCAGGAGATCCCTCTCCAGTCTAACTTGCTAATAACTTCTACAATCTCCTCACATCACAGAATGCTCAGGCTCATTTCTTCTTCTCCTCTTCATAGAAGGTTTGTTCTCTTCTTAGGATTTTTGGGACATCCAGGTGTATGCCTGCATTTGCACTTAGATTCACTGGCCCAGGCTGACACAACAGATATTCCTTCATGTATGTGGAAATTCGGACTCTGTATCCATGTCTGCTGAAGGATCTGAGGACACAAGGGGAAGAAACAAGCATCCTGAAACCAGCAGAATAGCACTATTACATTACTTTTGACAAGGTGTCCTGTAGAAGTTGGGTGTCCCTCATGGATATTAAGCAGATCACCAAAGAGCTCTAACCCAAATAGGTTTCTCTATCAGCACATCACAGAGTCAGAGAGCAAAGATGCTACCTCCCCATGTGTTTTCTCCAGGATCTGCATTATGTCGATTGGGTTCAGAAGACATCAAGAGACACAAATCCTTCCATGACTGTCCTCAGCTGCAACTCTGGGCTTGTATCACTTGTATTGCCTGAAGCACGGGGTCCTGATACCAAGGCTTACACAATTTCTGGAAGTGAACTCAGAACACAACCAGGGTGTGAGAGAAACTCTGTTGTCACCACTTTGGGAGACACTGAAGGTCACATTGTGAAACTTGGATTCCTGATCCAGGGTATGCTAAAGTCACTCTAGTCCTCCTCAGATTTTATGAAGTCCTTGCTGGACCAGACAAGCTATGGACTCTTCAATGGATGACATTAATGAGGCAAGAGCTGTGTTGATGCAGCTATGCTGCTTTATTTTGGAGCCATGATTATTGACATGATGAATGTGTCCTTTTGTGGAGCTCACCTGCCAGCTGATCTGGAAAAGATTCATACATGTGCTTCTACTGGGAGTTCCAGGCCCAGGCCATACTAATTTGTCTAAAACACCTCTGATCCTGGACTAGATCTTAGGTAAATCTGATCCTGTTCCTGGAGATCCTGTGCAGAGTCATCATTCTAGTGTGCCTTGCCCAATAAGCTTCTCAACAAGGGGACCAGCAGGATGGGTCCAGTAGAATCTGCCCCATGTGGGCCACAGAGCCATGCACTAGTGCACATGCTGAGTGTGATGACCCTCTTCAGGCCACAGCTTCTTCACCAAGATATTGTGAAGACCAGGAAGGTTGGTTTGGGGAGTTGTAAAGATGGAGTGAAAAGTTCCTCTAGACATAAATCATGCTTGGACTCACTGAAAGATACTGTGCAGCTGTTTCAACTCCTTCCTGTGGGCTGGAGGCAGTGTAGATACATTACTTTGACCCAGGCCGGGACCCACCTGAGGTTCAGGAGAAGTTGGGTTCTTAGGATCCTCCATACACTACTGCAATTTGGGAGCAGTTGTGGAAGCTGGAGCTGTTTCCTCTAGGACTTGAGTCCTGTCCTTTTATAAACTAATCCAACATTGAAATTTTCTAGTGAATATATGTGTTTGATAATTATCTTGATTGATTAGGTGAATTTAGTTGACAGTCATACAAGAAGAGCCACAAATGTGGATTTTCTTTTGCTTTGGGTATTGCAGAAATGAGGGGCTGGAAAACAGAAAGGATTCTTTTAATTTAAAATGGTGCAGCATTGGTGGGAGACACACAGATCACTGCAATATGATCTTCACAATCAAGCCTTGGTTTTGACACTAGATATATATGTGTGGCATAGTTCAGGAGAGTTAGAGCATGTGACATGTTCATAGACCATGCAGAAAATAAATGGGTTAAGACAAAGAACAGTGAATGTCCATATAATCTCTTTAAAAACTGAAAAATTCTATTTTGTTCCATGGAGAATGAGACTCAAGAAAAAGCAACACAAACCCTTCAACAAGATTTTGGAAAAGAGTTATCAAAATTCACATGCAGGACCCATTCTTGATGACAATTGAAACACAGTCCTGGATCACACATCACATGGCTGGTCTGAGGATCTCTTTTTCCATAGAGAAGATGGGACACTGTCAACCCAGACAGGTGCTGAAGAAATTTTCCAAGCTTCCCTGGCTGATATCAGAATTGTTCATGATTGATTCTGAGTATTCCATAGAATGAAAAGTGTCCCTCTCTCAGAGTCAACAGTGAATTTTTGTTGATTAATGATAGAAACAGGCAGAGATCAATGCACATGTTTAGTATCAGCACACTGATATCCAAGAAGCAGTTCAGATGGTTTGTAGTTCATTCACAGGTTAATTCAGAGAGCAGAGCCTATCCTTGGTTCCTTGATTCTCAGAGACATGAAGACTGTATGCACAGGACTTAAGGATGTGGCAGGAGATGCGTTTTCTCAGACAGGATAACTACATGGATTCTCACACCACACTGCTGCGTGGCCCATGGAAAACTACTTCCTCCTCAGGCTGGATTGGGTCTGGGTGAAGACCTAAGAAATTTCTGCCTTGTTAATATGCAAATAACTCAAGTTGCCTGAGGTAAATGTGGATATGTCTGTGGCTAGATCATTCTACAGCCATCACTTTGTTTTGCAGAATCCTCCAAAACACAGTTCTTCACCATGAACTGGACATGGAAAAACCTCTTCTAGGAAGCATCTGTGAAATGTAAGGCCATCCTGAGGGCTAGGGTTGAGGAAGGGACCAGAGCATGTCAGGGGACACTGACTCCAAGTTCAGTCTTCTCTTTGCAGGTTCTCAAGATGAAGTGCAGCTGGTGCAGTCTGGAGCTGAGCTGAGAAAACCTGGGGCCTCAGTGAAGGTCTCCTGTAAGGTGTCTGGTTACACCTTCTCAGACTGCCTCATACAATGGGTGCAACTGTGGCACTAGTCAGTGCCTGGAGTGGATGGGATGGATTGATCCAGAGGATGGAGAAACTGGATATGCTCAGAAGTTCCAGGGCAGGGCCACCTTCATCACAGACACATCCTCCAGCACAGACTACATGGGGCTGAACAGCCTGAGACTCCAGGATACAGCCATGTACTACTGTTCAAGAGATACAGTGTGGGAACATCAGTGTGAGCCCAGAATAAACTTCCCTGCAGGGGACCCTTGAGAGCAGCAGCCATGCTTCTTATCACTTGGAGTCTCACCGTGCCCTTTCTGAGTTACCAAACAAGTAAGCCAGAACCTGGGAATAATCCAGAAAGAAAGAGCTGACTGACATGCTCATGACCTTCTGGCCAATTTCCACCTGAACAGGCTTCTAATTCAGTTTTCTTTCATCTCCATCCATTTCCAAAAATGGCAGGTGTCAGTTACAATGTATTTTCCAGATATTGGATGCAAATTGGGAAAAAGTGAACAAATATCAATTCATTTTAAGTTCATTTATTTAAGCAGGTATCAATTCACAGAAACATTAACAAATATATAGAGAGTTTCCATATTCAGCACCAGTTTTCTTTACTATTGACCTCTCATATGAGTATGCTCCTCTTCCTTCACATAAAACAACAATTGTGACATGTGGTTATTCACTCCCAATTTTTAACTGAGTCTCTCTTTATCAAATGTTAGTTTATTTTGTCTACTAAAAATTTGTTTCAGCCAGACTGTAAACATTTCATGTAGATTATTCTAAAAGAAAAAATTTAATACTAGAGATTTTAATATAGTAAGTGTATTTATTTAGAATTGAATGATGTACTATATTCTATAGCTTTGGTTTATTTATATTAGCATGTACCTTATATACAGTATGAATTTTGTGGATGGGGAATTGGCACATCACAGTCATGTATATTCAGGTCATTGTTTTGGGGTACATACATTTGTGAAAACTACTTTCAAGGAAGCAATTGAAAATTAGAGCACAAGTTTCTGAGCAGAACCTTGAGAAACCACTAAAAATCACAAGCTATTCTGTTGACATTCCCCAAAAGTATAAGTAAAATTTCTGAGTGACACATTGTAAACAAGATATGTAGGTGGTAAATAGTCATGTGAATGCCAAATAGCTATTATTTTAATTATGGAAACCCAATTAAATATGAAGAAACCACAAAATGCTTTTCTCAGTGAATCCAGTCCTCACAGGATGTTACCAGCCTGCTAACCTGCTGAGCAGTAGAAACTCACACTACTTGCTGGTGGGAGTTCAAGAAGGCAAAACTACATAGAAGATACTGTGATGCACAGCCAGACCACATCAAAAATCAAAGCCCAGTGAAGAACATGCTTCAGGTGTTCATCTGACAGATTGCCTGAGCCGGGGCTGAGCTTGGTGTTCTTCCTGCAGGCACCCAACAATTGGGCAGAAGGAAAGATAGGAGAGATTGTTGAATGAATACTGAGGATCAGTATAAGTACCAATACCACACTGTGAATTTTACAAAGCTGGCATAACAGAGTTGGGATGATTTTATCATAAAAGTGAAAAGTGCTTCTCCTGTTTTAGACTCAGCCTGAGGTTCACATGTGTTGAAACGTCACATATTACCACTAAGGTAGGTATAAACTTCATGATTTTAGGATCCATCTAAAGGAAATTAAATCAAATAAAATAAAACAAAAATGTCTATTAGAAAAACATTGGCATGAAATTATTTATTTCTGCTTAACACATAACTGCCCTATAGTGCAAAGAAAAGTATCATTCAATATATGAAATGATAAAGAAATGTGGTAAAAAAAAGTAGAATAAAATACTCCTGATAATTGTTTGTTTAGTTTTTTAAATATGTCCATTTCACTCTTTGAAATAGCCACATAGTTTCTTGCAGTCAATTTTTTGGTTTTTCTAAATTTAAAAAATCTCAAACATTTGCTCTTCTATCCACCTTCCTTCTCTTGACATTGTGTTTTCACCTAAAAAATTGAGATTGCTCTTACTGTCTGAATATAATTACACAGAGATTATTCCAGAATGCTCTGCTCTCTGAATGTCTTTTTTCTATTGAAATCATTTTCCTACACATCTTCTATACCACAGTGTTAGTGCTGAGACTTCTGTCACAAGTCCTGACAGTGGCAAAGTGTCCACATGTTGTAGTACATCACAAAGAGCCAGAAGACAAAATCAATGTGTAGTGAGGACTTCACCTGGGGCCATCTGCAAGGTAGCAGTCCTCCTCTTTTGGAGTTTCACTTATGAGAAGGAAACATCATTTCTAATTCATGCACTGGTCAATTTGAATAAAATCTGTTTGGACTGAATGCTTCTCCCTGTGCTGTCTGTGATTCATGGAGATCAGGTTGCCTTCCTTCCTATGGGCATCACCTCTCAGGCCTCAATAACAACAGCAACTGCCCCTGGCTTGGGCCACTGGCTCAGGCCGCTGAGTGTGCCTGCATGCCTCAGCACCTCCCCACTGCCCCCAAGTGGAGGAAGAATACGGAGACCCGCCCTAGCTCAGGCTGCTGTGTGTGCCTGTGTGCCTCAGTGCCCCCCCCCCCACTTTCCCTGTACAGAGGAAGCTTCTGTGCTCTGCCCCATCTCGGGCCACTGGGTGTGCCTGCATGCCTCAGGTCGTGTCTGTGCCCCCCTACCTGCTGCCTGGAGGAAGAACACCGAGCTCAGCCCTGGCTCAGGCAGCTGAGCTGGGCTTGCATGCATCCATGCCCTCCCACTGCTGCTGAACAGAGGATGACTGCCATGCTCCTTACTGGATCAGGCCACTGAGCCATGCCTGGGATCCAGCACACTCCTCCCATATGCTGACCCAGAGGACAGCTGCACCCACCCTGGCTTAGGCCACTGTCCACAGCTACCCTGCCCATCTCTTAGACCAAGCACTGCTGTCAATGATTGGCTCCCACTCTCCCTCCTAGAACCTTGAACTGCATTGGATTGGCAGTGCTGGTTTGATGGGAGACTTGGTGGCCACTCACCCAGACAGAGGACCCTGGCAGGTTCAAGTCACTATGTACCCAACAATTGGGCAGATATCAACCACACAATAGGACCCTAGGAGATACACTGCTGAAAGTTGTCACTATTGGGATTAAATAAACAGATATTGGCCCAGAAGGTGAAAACAACAAAACAAAAACCCAAAATACAATCTCAAACATCCAGTCCATCAGGTGCAAGAACAGGTGACAGCGAAATAAAGGACTTTAAAAGTCATATACCAGAAATCTCTGAAAAGGTAGAAAACAAAGCAAAAAAACAAATCCATGAAGCTATAGAGGAAATCAAATTAGAAGTAATGTCTTACGTAAAGACAGAAATAACAACCTTAGTAAAGGATTTGCTCAACACAGCTAGGGAAGAAATAGATTAAAAAATACAGGAGCATGGGAAATTGACTGAAACTTTGAATGAACAATGTTCATTCAAAAAAGCAGAAACCATGAAACAAATTCAAAGAGATACAAAAGAAACAAAAATTCTATTGAAATCTGGCAAAACCATTTAAATGAAGCTGAGGATAAAATTGCAGACCTTGGGGACAGGATTGCAGATAGTGACCATGAAAAGATAGAACTTAAAATAACAACAAAGCAGCATGAAATAACAATCCAACAACTTCAAGATGACACCAAGAGAAACAATGTAAGACTGGTAGGTATCAGTGAGGATGCAGGAGCAACACAAAGCACATAACTAAGCTGTTATCAGAAGTAATAGCAGAAAATTTCCCAAACATGGGGGAAAAAATCTGACATGCAAACAAGAGAGGCATACAGAATGCCAAATAGTCATAACCAACATAAATCTGCACCTACATGTACAATAATTAAGATTCCAGATATACAGCATAAAAACAGAATACTAAAAGCTGCTAGAGAAAAGACATCACTCACCTATCAAGGAAAGCCTATTAGAATCATGGCAGATTTCTCAGCACAAACCTTCAGGTTAGATGAGCTTAGAGTGAAGTCTTTGAAGCCCTAAAAGAAAACAACTTTTAACCCAGACTGATGTACCCAGAAAAATTAGTCTTTCAAATTTAATGCAGAAAAAAGATATTTCCATGACAAAGGACAACTGAGGAAATTCATATCTACCAAACCAACCCTAGAAAGAGCATTGAAAGACATACTAGAAAGAGATAAAAATGACCACCATCTACAGAACAACAACAGAAAGAAACCACCAGGCTGGACAAAGAATTAAACAAGGAAATAAAGTGGGAAACCACCAACAGGAACATAATATGGTAAAGTCAAGCCAGTACATATCAGTGATAATCATAAATGTACATGGGCTCAATTCAACTGTCAAAAGAAGTAGGTTGACTGAATGGATCAAGAAACAAGACCCCACAAAATGCTGCGTACAAGAAACACATCTGACTCAAAAAGAAACTCATAGACTAAAAGTCAAAGGTTGGAAAACAGTACTCCATGCAACAGGAACCCAGAATAAAACAAGGGTAACTATTCTGTTTGCAGACAAACTGAACTTCAAACCTAAAATGATTAAAAGAGATAAAGAAGGCCACTACATAACTGTAAGTGGAAAACTACAAAAGGAAGCACTAACAATTATAAATATATATGCACTAAATACAGGAGCACCCAACTATTTAAGACAAACAATAATAGATATGAAAAATCAAATACACAAGAACACAATTGTAATAGGAGAACTTAAAACTCCACTGTCACAAAGAGATAGACCAACTAGACAAAAAATCAGCAAAGAAATAACAGAAGTGAATCACACCTGTGAATGAGTGGAAGAATTAACAGAACTGAATCACACCTGTGAATGAGTGGACTTAGTGCATGTTTACAGAACATTCCAGCCAATCACATCAGAGCATACATTCTTCTCAGCTGCACATGAGACATTCTCCAAAATAGACCATATATTAACTGATAAAACATTCTAAAGTAAATGCAAAGGGAGTGAAATTATCCCATGCATAATACCTGACCATAGTGCACTAAAATTGGAAAACAATGGCAAAAAACCCCTGAAAAACTGGCATAAATGCATGGAAATTAAATAACAGCATCCTTAACAACCAATGGATTACAGATGAAATTAAAGAAATAAAACAGCACCTACAGTATAATGAAAATGCAGACAACATACTGTAACCTGTGAGATGCAATGAAAGCAATCTTAAGAGGAAAATATATAGCAATAAATAATCACATCAAGAAAACAGAAGGAGCACAAATAAGTAACCTAAATCTACATCTGAAGCCTCTAGAAAAGGAAGGGCAAGTCAAACCCAAAGCTCACTGAAGAGAAGAAATTGTAAAGATTAGAGCAGAAATTGATGCAATTAAACAAAAAACAACAGAAAGAATTAACCACAGAGCTTGTTTTCTGAGGGAATAAACAAAATTGATAACCCTCTAGTGAACCTAATCAAGAAAAAGAAAGAAAAAACTCAAATCCATGCAATAAGGATTGACAAGAGGGAAATTATTACAGATCCCAAGGAATATCAAAAGATCACGAACACCTACTTTGAAAATCTCTATTCACATAGGGTGGAAAACACAGAGGAAATGGACATATTTCTAGAAACATATGAACTACCAAAGCTCAACCAAGAAGATATAACAATTTTGACGAACCCAATACCAGCTCCTGAAATTGAGAATATGATTTTAAAACATACCAACAAAGAAAAGCCCAGGTCCTGATGGATAAGAAATTTCAAGAAGATTTCATGTCAAAACTCCTTAAACTCTTTGATGAAATTGAAAGAAAAGAAGTCCTGCCTAAATCATTCTTGGAGGTAAGTATTGCCCTGATACCACAATCAGAGAAAGACCCAACCAAAAGGGAATACTATAGGACAAACTCACTAAAGAACATTGATGCAAAGATTCTCAATAAAATGCTAGCAAATAGAATGCAGAAAATCATCAAGAAGGTTATACAACATCACTAAGTGGGATTTATTCCAGGAATGCAGGGATGGTTCAATATGCAGAAATCAATAAATGTAACACACCACATCAACAAAGCCAAAAATAAAAATCACGTGATCATCTCAATAGACACATAAAAAGCTTTTGATAAAGTCCACCACTTGTTCAGACAAAAACATTACAGAAACTTGGAATAGGCGGTATGTACCTCCATCTCATAAAGGCCACTTATGACAAACCAACTTCCAACATTATACTACTCAAACATACATGCAGTTATATCCCATGGAGCACTTTCTTTTCCTCTTTTTACAATAGCAATTACACATTTTGGTTTTATTACTCTTGTAGTTCTTATTCACTTTTTACACTAGAGACACAATATGATATTTATAAATATGATTCTTATTTGTTTCACTAATGAGGATAGTCTCAAGTTGTCTCCATTTGCCTATGAAGGCCTCAAGATCATTCTTTATTATAGCTGTATAAAAATGCCACATCTTTTTCATCCACTCTGCAGTTGATGGGCATCTTGGTTGTTTCCAGCATTTACCTATCACAAATTGTGCAGCCATAAACATGGGTGCACATATATCACTGTGATATGAATTTTTCAGTTCTTTGGGTAAAATACCCAGGTGGTGGGTAGCTGGATTGAATGGGGCTTCCAATCTTAGTCTTCTGAGAATTCTCCATATGGATTTCCATAATGGTTGCACCAGTCTACATTCCTACCAACAGTGGAGCAGTGTTCCTTTTTCCCCGCAGCCTCGCCAACATTTGTTATCAGTTGATTTCTTGATGGCAGCTATTCTTTCCGGAGTAAGGTAGAATCTCACTGCTGTTTTAATTTGCATTTCTCAAATGACCAGTGATGGTGAACATTTCTTCATGTATTTATTTGCCATTTGTAAATCTTTCTCTGAGAACTGTGTGTTCATCTCAGATGCCCATTTTTTGAGAGGGTATTTGAATTTGGGGGGGCTTCATGTTTTTCAATTCTTTATATACTCTGGACACAAGCCCTTTATCTGAGGGGTTCCTGGTTAAAAATTCTTTCCCACTCTGTGGGTTTTCTTTTCACTCTGTTGGTGATTTCCTTTGAAGTGCAGAAACTTTTCAATAATGTGAGATCCCATTTCTTGATTCTGTGAAGTGTTTCCCCTGCAGTTTGCATTTTGTTCATGAATTCTCTGCCTACTCCTATGTCTCCAAGACTTCTACCTACCTTGTCTTCCAGTAGATTTAGTGTTTTTGTTTTAATATTGAGGTCTTTGATCCATTTAGACTTTAGTTTTGTGCATGGTGATATGCATGGATATAGTTTCAGTCTTCAGCACATAGAGAGCCAATTTTTCCATCACCATTTATTAAAGAGACTATCCTCTCAGTGGATATATTTAGCCCCTTTGTCAAATATCACGTGGCTGAATGTCTTTGTAGTTGTGCTTGTGTCTTCTAATCTGTTCCATTGATCCTCAGGTGTATTTCTTTGCTAGTACCAAGCTGATTTTATCACTGTGGCTTTATAGTACTATTTCAAGTCAGGAATTGAGATGCCTCCTGCCATGCTTTTGTTGCCTAGAATTGCCTTTGCTATTATAGGATTTTTCTGTTTCCAAATGAATTTTAGGAGTGTTTTCTCTAGATCTGTGAGGTATGTCAATGGTATTTTCATTGGGATTGCATTAAATCTGTACAACAGTTTTGGGAGTATGGCCATTTTCACAATGTTGGTTCTTCCTACTCAAGAGCAAGTAATATCCTTCCATTTTCTTGTATCCTCTTCAATCTCCTTTTTTAGCATACCATAATTTTCAGCATGTAGGACTTTTACATTTTTAGTTAGATTGATTCCTAAGTATTTCATTTTTTTACATGTTATTGTAAAGGGCGCTATTTCCATAATTTCTCTCTCAGTGAGTTTTTTGTTTGTGTACAGGAATGCTATTGATTTTTGAGCATTGAGTTTTTATCCAGCTATGCTACAGAACTTGTTTATTACCTCTAGTAGTCTTTTAATGGAGATTTTTGGGTCTTCTATATAGAATATCATGTCACCTGAAAATAGTGATAATTTAACTTCTTCCTTTCCTATCTTTATTCCTTTTATTTCTCTCTCTTCTCTGATTGCCCTGGCTAGTGTTTCCAGAACTATATTGAAAAGGAGTGGTGATAGTGGACATCCTTGTCTTGTTCCTGACTTTAAAGCAAAAACTTTCAGTTTTTTCCATTTAATATAATGTTGGCTGTTGGTTTGTCATAGATGGCCTTTATAAAGTTGTGGTAGAGACCGTGTATTCTGAGTTTCTGAAGGGTTTTTATCATGAACATGTGTTGAACTTTGTCGAAAGCTTTTTCGGCATCTATTGAGATGACCATGTGGTTTTTGTTTTTGGCTCTGTTGATGTGGTGTATTACATTTATTGATTTGTGTATGTTAAACCATCCCTGCATTCCTGGAATGAACCCCACTTGCTCATGATGTATAATCTTCTTGATGATTTGCTGCATTCTCTTTACCAGTATTTTGTTGAGAATCTTTGCATCAATCTTCATTAGTGAGACTGGCCTATAGTTTTCCCTTTTGGTTGGGTCTTTCTCTGATTGTGGTATCAGTGTAATACTTGCCTCCAGGAATGATTTAGGGAGGATTGCTTTTTTCTCAATTTCAGAATCCTGGCATCAAATCTTCCCTAAATTTCTTGTAGAATTCAGCTGTGAATCCATCACGACCTGGACTTTTCTTGGTTGGTAAGTTTTTAATTACATTTTCAATTTCAATAGCTGATATTGGGTTGTTCAAAATTGCTATATCTTCTTGGTTGAGCTTTGGTAGTTCGTATGTTTCTAGATATCTGTCCATTTCCTCTGTGTTTTCCAGTCTATGTGAGTAGAGATTTTCAAAGTAGGTATTCATGATCCTTTGAATTTCCATATGATCTGTAGTAATTTCCCCCTTTTCAGTCCTTATTTCATAAATTTGGGTTTTTTCTTTCTTCCTCTTGATAAGGTTAGCTAGGGTTTTGTCAATTTTGTTTATTCTTTCAAAACACCAGATTTTGATTCATTAATACTTTGTATTGTTTTTAGTTTCAATTGCATTGATTTCTGCTCTAATCTGTACAATTTTCTCTCTCCTACGAGCTTTGGTTTTAGGTTTCTCTTGTTTTTCTAGAAGCTTTAGATGGAGCATTAGGTTGTTTATTTATGCTCATTCTGTTTTCTTGACATGACAATTTATTGCTACATATTTTCCTCTCAGGACCACTGTCATTGCATCCCACAGATTATAGTATGTTGTTTCTACATTTTCACTGAATTGTAGGTATTGCTTTATTTCTTCTTTAATTTTATCTGTAGCCCACTGTTCGTTCAAAAGCTTGTTATTTAATTTCCATGTATTTATGCAGGTTTTCCAATTTCTCTTGCCATTAATTTCCAATTTCAGTGCACTATGGTCAGATATTATGCATGGTATGATTTCAATACCTTTGCATTTACTTAAGAATCTTTTATGGGATAATATATGGTCTATTTTGGAGAATGTCCCATGTGCAGCTGAGAAGAATCTATATTCTGATGTGTTTGGGTGAAACACTCTGTAAACATCTACTAAGTCCAATTGCTCACAGGTATGAGTCAGTTCTGTTATTTCTTTGCTGACATTTTGTCTAGTTGATCTATCTCTTTATGATAATGGGCTGTTAAGATCTCCTGCTATTATTGTGCTCTTGTGTATTTGGTTGTTCATGTCCATCAGTATCTGTCTTACATAGTTGGGTGCTCCTGTATTTGGCAGATATATATTTATAATTGTTAGTTCTTCCTCTTGAATTTTACCACTAACAAGTATGTAGTGACCCTCTCTATCTCTTTTAATCATTTTAGGTTTAAAATTCACATTTTCTGCAGATAGAATAGCTACCCCTGCTTTTTCCTGGGTTCCTGTTGCATGGAATACTGTTTTCCATCCTTTGACTTTTAATCTATGAGTTTCCTTTTGGGTCAGATGAGGTTCTTGCATACAGCATATTTTGGGGTCCTGTTTCTTGATCCATTCTGTCAATCTATTTCTTTTTATAGGTGAATTGAGGCCATTTATATTTATGGATAGCACTGATATGTATTGGCTCAACTTTGCCATGTTATGTTCCAGTTGTTTCTTTCTGCTTTTCCTCTTATTTAATTGCTTATCCTACCTGGTGTTTCTTTCTGCTTTTCCTCTTAATTGCTTATCCTACCTGGTGGTTTCTTTCTGTTGTTGTTTTGGGGATTGTGGTCATTTTTATCTCTGTCTAGTATGTCTTTCAGTACTCTTTTTAGGTTTGGTTTGGTGGACATAAATTTCTTCAGTTGTTCTTTTTCATGGAAGTATCTTGTTTTTCCATTAAATTTGAATTAAAATTTTGCTGGGTACATCAGTCTGGGTTGAAGGTTGTTTTCTTTCAGGGCTTGAAATACCTCACTCGAAGCTCTTCTTGTCTTGTAGGTTTGTGCTGAAAAGTCTGCCATGATTCTAATTGGCTTTCCTTGATAGTTGAGTTGTGTCTTTTCTCTGACAGCTTTTAGTATTCTCTTTTTATGCTGTATGTCTGAGATCTTAATTATTATGTGTCTGGGTGTGGACTTACATTGATTATGACTGATTGGTGTTCTATATGCCTCACTTGTCTGCATATCAGGTTCTTTCCCCATGTTTGGGAAATTTTCTGCTATTATTTCTGTAAATACTTTACGTATGTCATTTGCCTGCACTCCTGTATCTTCACTAATGTCCATTATTCTTATATTGTTGCTCTTGGCATCATCATGAAGCTTCTTAATTGTCATTTCATGCTGCTTTGTTATTTTTAAAAGTTCTACCCTTTACTGATCACCAATTGCGATCCTGTCCTTAAGGTCCAAAATCCTATCCTCTGCTTCCTTTAGGCAGTTTTGTATGCTTTCAATAGAATTTTTTGTTTTTTGGATGTCTCTTTGAGTTTTTTTCATGAATTCTGCTTATTTTCTATATTGTTCATTCAAAGTTTCAATCAGTTTCCTATGCTCATGTACTTTTCTCTCTAGTTCTTCTTTAGCTGCATTCATCAACTCCTTTACTAAAGTTGTTATTTCTATCTTTACATGGGAGACTACTTCTAATTTGATTTCCTCTATAGCCTGATGCAGTTGTTTTTTTCTTTCACTGGCTGTCTTTTCAGAGATTCTTGGTGTGTTACTTTTAGGGTCCTCTATTTCAATGTCTCCTATAGTTGCTTCTGGTGATCTATATGTTTGAGACTGCATTTTGCTCTTTCATTTTGTCATTTTCACTCTGCCTGATGTTTTCTATGTGTAGGAGGGGATCACATACACTCTTTTCAGACACACCAAAGTCTTACAGTTAGTTGGAGGGGATTTTACTACTGGCAGTATTTATTCCCTGCACACCTCTGTTTTAGGGGTATACTCATGACACTGATACAGTTAATTCACTGTAGTCCAAGATTCGCAGCCTGGGAACAAAGTTCCAAATTTTTTCACACTAACTGTCGCCTGCTGAGGTCTTCTGATGTTCCACTTGGAAGGGCAGTCCCAGCTGAAGCAGTCCAGGGCAGTTTTCAGTCTTGCACGGGCCTCCTGGATGTTCCTGGAGACAGGGCAGGCCCTCGGGGGAGGTTCCAGGCAGCCTACACCTGAGGCGGGCTTCTGCTAACTTCCCGGTGGCAGGGTAGGCCCACAGTGGAGGTTCCAGGAAGCTTACGCCTGATGCAAGCTTCCACTAAGTGCTGGGTGGCAGGGCGGGCCCACGGTGGAGGTTCCAGGCAGCTTATGCCTGAAGCGATCTTCTGCTAAGTTCCCGGTGGCAGGGCAAGTGTGTCTTGACTTTATTATTAATGGTGAATTTTTGCCATTGCCAAGGAGATACAGTTGTGACTATGTACACAACTGTATGGATAAATCTGGTTTATCTTTGTGTCATCAAATATGTATTGCTGTGGGACCTTTGGGAAGATGGAAGAGTGATTAACAGCATAAAATCAACCTCTGTGTAGTGAGACCCTTCTCCATGTCACTCAGGATTAGCTCTTCAGCGAAAGCCAGGAGGGCATTGGCTCACTGAAATGTCCACTGCAGCATAATATGCTTCTGTCAGCATCACCTTGAAGAAAAATGTGAAAATATTTTTAAAAGTCATGTGGAAACAGAAGAAACCTAAAATAGCAAAGGCATTTCTGAGCAACAAAGGCAAGACAGGAGTCATCTCAATTCCTGATTTGAAACTATATTACAAAGCCACAGTAATAAGATCAGCCTGGTACTGGCAAAGAAATTGACCTGAGAATCAATGGAACAGATTTAAAAATATCAACACTACTACAAATACTCTCAGCCACCTTATATTTGACAAAGGAGCTAAACATGTTCACTGGAAAAAAAGATAGCCTCTTTAATAAATGATGTTGGAAAAATTGGCTTTCCACATGCCAAAAACTGACAATTGACTGATGCCAATCACCATACACTACAGTAAAGTCAAAATGGCCAAGGATCTAAATATTGAAACAGAAGCACTAAATCTACTAGAAGACAAGGTAGGTAGAAGTTTTGGAGACATAGGGGTAAGCAGAGAGTTCATGAATAAAATGCAAACCACAAGGGAAATACTTCAAAGAATTAACAACTTGGATCTCATATTACTAAAAAGTATCTGTGCTTCAAAATAAATATAAAATAAAATGAAAAGAAAGCCCACAGAATGGGAAAGAATTTTAGCCAACAATCTTTCAGACAAAGACTTATATCCAGAACATTATAAAGAATTAAAAAACATCAAGCCACCCAAATTCAAGTACCCTCTTCAAAATTGGGCATTGGAGATTAACACACAGTTCTCAGAGCAAGATTTACAAATGGCAAATAAATTCATGAAAAAATGTTCACCATCACTGGCCATTCAAGAAATGCAAATTAAAACAGCATGGAGATTTCATCTCACCCCAGAAAGAATGGCTGCCATCAAGAAAACAACTGATAGAAAATGTTGGTAAGGCTGCAGGCAAAAAGGCACACTTCTCCACTGTTGATGGGAATGTAGACTGGTGCAACCACTGTGGAAATCAGTACACAGATTCCTCAATAAACTAGATTGGAGGTTCCATTCAATTCAGCTATTCCCCTCCTGGGTATTTTCCCAGAAAAATTGAAAAGTTCATGTCACAGAGATATATGTGTACCTATATTCATAGCAGTACCATTTGTGATAGCTAAATCCTGAAAACAACCAAAATGCCCATCAACTGCAGAGTGGGTGAAAAAAATGTGATATTTTTATTAAATGGAATACTACTTAGCCATAAAAAGGATGATTATTAGGCCTTTATAGGTAAATGGAGGCAATGGGAAGACATACTCATTAATGAAATAAACAAGACTCACATTAGTAAATGTCACATTGTCTCTCTAGTGTAAAAATAATCAAAACTGACAGAATAATGGGATCTAAAATATATAATAGATATTATAAAAGTGAAAGGGAAGGAAAGTGTTCTAAAGAGTATAACAGTATGTATAGTGTGTAAAATAGATGACCATATTACTGAATTTCTTTTGGGGCATTGAACAGAGGATTTGCACTATCAATGTTTAAGTGTCTAGCCACTATTATTTATGCTTTGATTTTGTGACTTTGGCAACTATTTTTTAAGATGACAAAGAATAATATATCAAGTCATGATTCTATAACATTAATTGTTTTTGAATTCCATATTGTTCTACCATTCTTTTCTGTTTTTCTATTTTCTTTAATTTTCTTATCTTTCTTTGAAAAAAAAGAGAACAATATGCAATATCATAACCACTGTTAAATTTCTTTCATTCTGTTTTGAAAACCTATATTGTTATTGTTTTGACTTTGCTGCTGTTTATGTCTATTGCTTTTCATTTTATTTTGTGATTTTTCTCTTTTTATAATAAAATTTTAAAAAAGAATGAAAAAGTGAAAAACCAAATTAAAAAATAACAGCAACCCTTAGTCCAAATACATCAGCCATGCCCTCTGCCTTACTATCACTGGCTATTCACAGGCCTAAGAATTGACTCACACTCTTCTCAGACATGAACTCTCTGTGACCAGGATCTTGCTAAAACTTGGGTGTGCACAAGGTCATCATCTTGTATCAGAGGCAGGACAGTATTCACTTCTACAGGTAAAAACACTGGAGAAGATATTAATATGAATTATGACTAACATAGATGACAACTCCATGCAGTGGGCCAAGGTAAAGTCAGTGAGAATACCACCTTCCTAAAGGGTTTTTCCAGAAATTAGTATTAAAGCCACAGAATGCTGGGCTGATAGAAGGCAAACAGAAACTCTCAATATTTTCTTTATATGATCATCATATACAGCACCATTTGTGTAAAGCCACAAAACAGACAAGAGATCTGCCAGGGCAGAATCCACACCAGCAGTGCCATGTTCAGCAGCTCCCACTGCCCAGTGCCAGGTGTGAGGATCCCATGTTGTCCTGGCTCAGCCTCTTATACTTGCCCTGAGTCACACATGCAAATCACACTAGGTGCTGGCAGAAGAAATCTCTGTCACCAGCAGGTTGGGAGTGGAGGTCTCCATCCTGCAGGCAACACGGAGATGCTGTGGACCCTTCTCTATCTAATAGCAGCTGCTCTGGGTGAGAGTTCTGGGGTGTCTAGTTGTTTGTGGGGTCCATGATATGGGATGGGAAAGACTCGCCATGCCTCCACTTTTCTTCAGGTGTGTGTCTGATCTGACACTTTGAGAACCAGGACCCAGCCTGGTGAAGCCCAAGGAGACCCTGTCCCTCACCTGCACTGTCACTGGGGGCTCTGTCACTAGTAGTTACTATTAGAGTTGAATATGACAGCCTCCTGGGAAAGCTCTACAGCAGATGGGGTACTGGACAGGGAGCACAGACTACAACCCAGCCTTCTAAGGCCACATCTCAATCACTGCTGACACAGCCAACAACAAGTTCTCCCTGCAGCTGGACTCTGTGACCTCCAAGGCCATGG
The DNA here is from genome assembly GCA_004027455.1 of Hydrochoerus hydrochaeris. Taxonomy (NCBI): domain Eukaryota; kingdom Metazoa; phylum Chordata; class Mammalia; order Rodentia; family Hydrochaeridae; genus Hydrochoerus; species Hydrochoerus hydrochaeris. Next base: position 2,632 of record PVLA01013758.1, on the reverse strand, counting down.
CCCTGTATTACTGTGCAAGACACAGTGAGGTGAGAGTGATGAGAGGCCAGACATAAACCTCCCTGCACTTTCATGTGTGACCTGCAGAGGGCTCCCATGGCTGAAAAACGAATTTCCTTGCATCCTGTGCCTGCTTTACTCTGGTCTCCTCCACAGAACCCTTCACTCTGCACCTTCACTTGGAAATGCAATCAGTGCTGCACACAGACCCCATGCACATACCTTTGCCAACTTCCAGGAGTTTCTCACCTGGCCCAAGTTGTTTCTTCTCACCCCCCTGCTTCAGGCACAACACAACACTCTGCACAATAACAGCATTGTTTAAAGTCAGTGCCAGCCAATTCCATGCATATTAAGCCCCTGTTGTTCGTTTCTGAATACTTGCTATTGTTTATATTTTTAAAAAAAGAACAATGATTGCATTGCATTAAATATGGTATATTCTCCTCCTATCCCCCTTTGAAAATAATATCATTTATTCCATCCTAGATTTTAAGTGTAGTGTGATTCCTTCCCTAAGCGTTTACTTATGCAATGCTACAGTTATACTTGGTTGTTTGACTTTTGAAGCTTCAGAAGTTTCTTCTTCATTAAAACTGATTCTTCAGCTGTTCATTCATTTTTACTGTTTTATTGTTGATCGATTTTATGATATTAAAAAATTTAGAAACACTGTAGGAAGGCTGTGGAGGTGTACCTTGTATAGTTTGGTCTTCAGACTTAGTAAAATGTTCTTTCATTTCTTTTGATGTGGTTTATAATTTCCAGATATCATTAGAGGTGCAGTGGCCCCTGGACACAGGCAAGACATGGATGGTTTGTTGCCCCTCATGCCTAGGGTCCCATCTTCTCATGGCATCCCTCACTAGTAACGTCTTAGTTTAGCACTGATGCCCCTTTGTGGCAGAGGGGCACAGAGTTTGGTTTTCTAGCATGTCCTATCTTGCACATCCTCAGCACTCTATTTCCTTGGTTTTATGTCTGAAAAATCTTAAATCTCTCTACAGTTTTAAGCACATAATGTAGATGTTAACTGGTTTGCTGGCAGTATTCCACTGTGCAGATACACTTCATAAAGCATATTGTGTACAATAAATACAATTTCACTTGTCAGTTAAGACATAGATCCTCTCTGAGGTGGAAACCTCACTCCAATCCCGCATCCACTTTGCTGTTCCTATTCTGTGTGAGAAACAAACTTCCAAAATGTCTTCTTTTCCAGAGATTTCAGTCTGAATTCAAATATTCCAAACATTGGTATCTCTGTCTGGCTCATTGCAGGATTATTTGCTGGGGGAGATACGTGGAGGAATTCACCCAGTGCTTTAGTGTGTGTCCTCAAGTAAGCAGGACACTTCCTAGGAAAATCCATTTTGCTGGAAAAGAATTAATTGTAACATTTAGGTGGAGGAAAATGACAAGGAAGAGAAAATGTGTAAGTGCGGTACTAGTGACATAAAATCCGCAAGAGTATGAAGACAAATTCCTGATGTGCATAAAACAGTTATATGATAATAACAGTGACACAGAGAAATAATTTGAAATAATTATAATTAATTATTCACAGAACCTAAAACATTAGAGGAAATATTACCTGAAGAGTTGTTCAGCACAGAGGGAAAATTAACTTCATGTGGCAAAGAGTGTATATTTGGGCCCAACAATTAAAAATCTCTTTCCTGTGACACAGAAGTCCAACTCAATATTTTTTCTTAGTCCAAAACTCATTAGTAAACAAGTAGGTGTAATTCTTTGGAAATGGCAGTTCATAATAATTTTACCTTCCACACTTTTGTGGTCCACACTTAGCAATTCAGTAAGAGAATGTGCGAACACCTTCTGAGTTTTATGGGGAAAGTGTCCCCCAACTCATGGAGATTTGTTGGTATCTGAGTCCATTTCCTGTGGCTGCAACAGAATGGAAGGAGCAGAGTGAGAAAGTTCTGAAAGATCAGGATTCATTGTCATTTATATAGGCACTCAGGAGCGTGGCACAATCCTCTGCTTTTTTTTCTTTTTTTTTTATTTAAAGAGGGGGGAAGCAAAACAGAAAAAAGGGTAGAAACAACACAGAATTTCAAAAAAAATAAACAGTAAGAAATCACTATTTGATACATTACATATTGTCTTCTTGGATATGGTTGTTCCAGTTACAAAATTAAAGCATACAAAGTGGACATTCAAAGAGTGAGGCTGCAAACAGTTCTATTCACCAATCCAACAAAAGCTTAGTAACATGGTTATCAATCCTACACAGTTAAGGTTACATACAGTTATCCCTTTTAGAGCACTTTCTTTTCCTTCTCTTGCTTTTTTTAAAAATTGTTTTATTTAAAGAAAAAATTTTGAAACATAAAGAGGATAGAAACAATACAAAATCTCAAAAACAAAACAAAACAAAAAAAATAGTAACAAGTAATAATCACTAGTTGGTAATTATATACTTTCCTCTTAGATGCAGTTGTTCAAGTTACAAAACTAAAGTCCACAAAGTGGACATCCAAACAGTGAGACTGCAGTCAGTTTTGCTCATCCATCCAACTAAAACTTTAGCAACATGGTTATTAATTCCACACACTCAAACATACATGCAGTTATATCCTTTAGAATATTCTCTTTTCCTTTTTTTCCC
>PVLA01013757.1:0-34786 GCA_004027455.1 Hydrochoerus hydrochaeris | reverse complement strand
CAAGATTCCTCTACATTTATGTCTATCAGGGTTGTATTGCTTTACATTGCTACTAACGGTGTACTTTCTAAAATGTCACCATGGGTTTACACACTATTTCTTGATGGACATCTTAAGTACTTTTAATTTAAATCTTCTATATTAAAAGTTCTTTTCTTGGATCATATATGTTTGCATCTCTTGGCATGTAGTTGAGAAACTACTGCAATTTGTTTCTGAAAGTGGCTGTTTAGTCTCATATTAATACCACTGCATCTGGTGGCAGAAGCCACTTTCCCGCCTGCTCTGCTCTTCTCCCTGTGCTTGGCTCCATTTCTCCAGCCCCTCCGTAGTGGCTGGCTTTCCTGTCTCCTCTCTCCCTACCCCTGCAGACCCACTTCTTTCCTCTTCACCAAGCCCCCACCCCTCCCTGTCACGGTTCCAGGTCCCTAGGGGCCTCACTCTGCCACTGTAATCTTCTCTTTTCCATAATTTATCTTTTCTTTATTTTGAGCATATCAAGGGGACCTCCCTAGTCTTTTTCTCGTTTTTCACACTTTGTTTATTTAATTCTTGTGATTCATGAACAGAGAATATCTTCCACTGTATGCAATCTTGAAAATTAACTCTTTCCTTCATATGCAGAGGAGTGTATTAATCATTAACTGGAAATTTTCATAATAATTTAATGGAACTTTTAGAGTAGCAACCATGTTAAGCTGAAAAAATGTAAGATGTTTTGGTCTAGCTTATGCCTTTCTTTGTGCAGTGTGTTACTCTCTAGTAAGCAAAACAATGTTCCCTGAATCACAGTAATGTGGGGAAACCTTGTTGGAATGAACAAATCACTCAATTTTGTGAATCATTTTGTGAATCATCATGAACTAAAAGACACCCGTCATTTTCTTATGAAACCTGTATGTTTCTTATTTAAACTGTGCACCCCTGGAGCCAGACTTTTTTCTGCCTGTGCTAATACTCAACCCCGGGCCCTGAGCAGCTTAGAACCAAGGTCTCTACACTGGACCCCCATCAATTACCTAATGTAAGCACTCTGCACTGGAGCATTTTGTCATATTTATTGGTTAAAATTACTTTGTATCATTTAATATTTCCAGTTTCAGTGAGGAAATTTTACCCTGCATGCTCCATTGCTTTACCAGATACTGTTTAGCTGTGAATACCAAGGTCTCATTCATATGCAGAATCTAAAGCAGGTCATGCTCAGAGCAAGAGAGAAGAAATCTGTGTTTTAAATAATCATGAAATTATTCCAGAAAGTTGGATTATATACATCTTGTACTAAATAGTGAAGATATTTCCAATGTGGAGCCTTGAGTTTTTCAAACAAAGCAAAACAACTGGACATTAAATGTAAACTGCATCCTGGTGTGGGGGTGCACACCCGCAATCACAGCACTGAGGAGGCTGATGCAAAAAGATCATCATGAATTCAAGGACAGCCTGAACTGCATAGTGAAACCCCATCTCAAAAAAAAAATAATATTAAGTATTGTGCATATTACCAGTCACCTTGGAAACCAGAGTAGGATTTGCTGCTTTGATAACTTCAATGTCCAAGAATAGAAATGTAACTAAACATATAATAACTTTTCCACACAAAGTAAAACAAATAGCAAGTATAGTTCAACAAGTCAAGCAATTAAAACATCTCAATTTTGTCACTGGTGTGGTTTAACTTTCCTAGCACTTCATCCATGAAAAGATCAATCTTCAAAGTACCATTTTACACCTGGGAACCTGGCATTCTTAGATGCTAGCAGAGGGGTCCATTTAGCTGAAGTTTTGGTACATGGGTCCCCAGCCCCAAAATGCCTGGAAACTCTAAATATTATAAAGACACAAAACACTAGGAACATCACAAAGTGTGGCCCTAGAGGAACCAATCTGGGAAGCATTGGCAGTGTGAATACCCTTTACTTTTCCTGTTTTTGCTTTGGTACCAAATTGGCACAAACCCATGCATGCATGCAGCATAAGAACAAGGAGAAACTATTTCAAATGGTTGAAAAGTACTCATACATATAAGCAGCTTTGTTAGGTTAAAGTTTAATGTAAGCCAAGAAAACAGAGTTGAGTGATGCCATGCATCTCACTGTACTTTATTGCCACGTTCTACAACAGCTGAAATCAGTAGCACAATGTTTAATCTTGCCTTCTTTCAAAGATTAGAAAAGTAATGCCAGAGTTATTTCTTTGCTCATTCGTGAATTTTAAAATCATGATCACAGTATGAAGACATTTATCTGCAGTTTACTTTGCTTCCGAATGATGCTGCATGAGTCTACGCACCACAGTTTCCTGCAGTGTGTGTGTAAATAACTCAGACATCAAACAGTCCTGGAGCCCACAGTGCTGCACCTCTGCAGGCCTCTGTGGTTAATGACAGCATGATGCAGCCAAGGCTGGCAGGGGGCCAGAGGCCAAACAGTCACTCTTGGAGTGGATATAATCATCAGCGGGAAGAGCGCTTCCTGCCCAAACAGGTACCTTGGGAGAGCTTGTGAGTCCACCTGCTGGGGTCATCATTCTGACTTTATGTAAGCAGGTCACAGCAGCGTCTGAACAGACTTTTGCTTCTGAATAATTTTTTTGAGACAGGGTTTAGCTATGTTCAGGCTAACCTTGAACTCACTGGGTAGCCCAGGCTGGTCTTGTACTCATGGTAATCCTCCTGCCTCAGCCTGCTAAGTGCTGCGATTACAGGAAAGGGCAGAACACCCTGCTTTTCTTCTCAATCTTGAACTCCAGAGAGCCACAATCACACCACATACTTCATACATTTGACCAGAAGATTCCTCGCTGGCTTCCATCTCCCCCTCTGAAGTGCTGATGTGTGTGAGCTGATGTTATGGGCAGGCCGATGCTTAAGGTCTGCCGTCTATATTGTCACTAAGTGACCTGCATGTCACTTGCTATTTTTATAGAGGACATTGACTCCCATCTCTATAGTGGGGTAAGAACTTTACTGTTTTAATGTACAGTTTTTGCAATAAGATTGGAAGCATACTGAAAGATAAATTACAGAAACTGTTCTAAGTTTAGCAATTATTGAAAAGTTGCCTGGGGGGAGGAAAGGAAAGGACCTATTTGTGCATCCTCACTCTGCCAAAGTTACCATTGTGATCCAGAGGAGGTGTGCTGGAGATTTTACAGCATTGTAAGAAACATACTTAGGAGCCCAAGGAAAAGTGTTCAGAGAATCTCTTTTGTTTTGAAGACAGAAGACCGAAAGTAAATCACTGTTTCTTGGATGAGCAGCTTTGTAATAATTCCCTAATGAGTTTCAAATTTGAGTTGCTTCTTTTAATAACATTTAGTACTTTACATACAAGATGAATTAACTCCCATTGATAATTTTGATTGCTATTTGTATTCAGGGAAATTTTTTAAAGGAAAAAGAATCAGTATTGTGTAGACTTACAAATGTTTTCATAATGTCTATTTCACTTAAATTATAGATAGGAAGTAATTTTAATATATTTTCTGAACAAAGAAACATGAGATCTTCAAAAATATTTTTTAATACTCATTGCATTTATTGATGTATTTAATTGACTATTCCACTAAATAAACTAAATGCTAAAATATTATAAATCAAATCTAAATTCATAATATGCAATCATGCTTACACATTTAATTTATGTTAAAAACATGCAATTATCACATCCTAATTGATAAATTAAGACTAATAGTTTCAAATTTAAAAATCAATGGAAACCCATAGATAACATTATAGCAACATACATTTCTTAGCTGACAATATTGGTGTTTATTCAGATTCTTCTCTAGAACCACACAAACTTCTCTTGTGTGGGCAGAAGACCAGTTGACCCGGCTTTGTTTTCTGTGACATCTCAGGACCTCATCAAGACAGAGCTCTGACACCTGTCCTTCATCCCATCTCAGCAAGGGGGCGGCTGGAAGACGGCTGAGACCTAAACCTGAAGATGGGGCTTTGCGAGCTGAGCGCCTGCAAGTGCAGAGCCCCTGGGCAGCACCGAGCTCCTGGGAGGGGACCGTGCAGAGAGTGTCGTACAGGCACTGGGTGTGCAGGTTCAGCACAGGAAGTGTGCAGGTGACAGGTGAGGCTTCCCTGCTCAACAGCCAGCTCAGAAGCTCCCAGTGCGGCAGTGATGTCCCTGCAGAAGCTTGGCCCAGGGCAACCTGCTTCCCAGGCAGGACCAGCGCTTGCTGCTCCAGGATCTGCAGTGTGTGGGTGGAGGAAAGTCCGCTCCTGCGGTGGAAGCGGTGAATCACACAGCATCCTCGGGAGTGAGCCATGGTCCACATCGCTGTAGCCATGGAGAATCTCATCAAATAGAGGAGAGCAGGAGGGGCAGCAGCAGATCAAAGAAAGTGATGCTTTTAAAGATTTAGCTTCTGTTATTCGTGGTCAAAACACAGATGAAACTTTATAGGTGCTTAGATAACTAATGTGTGGCATCTTTCTAGTAAGTTGGGAATTTGTTTGACAGAGAAGAGCCACAGATTATTACAGCAAAATACTTTTTAATGATTAAGAAAGGATGCACTTGACAGTATGTATATAAATTGCAGAAAAAAGCAAGATCATTTTGTTTAAGTATATGACTCCCTGTAGCAATGCTGAGTGCAGTACTAGATTCCTATAAACTTATCCGCGGATCTGCACACTCTGGGAGGGGCTGGTGGACCATTCACGTGATGAGCTTGGGTTAGTGAAGCCCACTTCGAGGTGTGTGGTTGTGGTTGTGGTGACAAACCTTGGACAGGATTTATGTTCTCAGCCCCTTCCTACCTGAAGTCACTCACTTATTCTGCTCTCTAACACCATGAACTAAGCAGCTTCTCTCAGCTCCACCATCCCAGAGCAATGTTTCACCTTTGGAGACAGCAATGCATGACCCAGGTCTCTGAAGTGTTATACCACTCAAACTTTGGCTTATTTAAATTGGGGATACCAGGTATTGAGTCCTACAACATGTGAGTCATCTAATACACTCTACTTCTAGTTTTTAATATTAGAAAAGATTCAATCTTCCTTGAAAGGAATAAAGCTTTTGTAGGGTTAATTAGTATCAGGGAAGATGAAGTGATACAGGAAGATTGAAAATGTGAGCATGTTATAGATGTGTAAACTTCATTGTGATGTACACAGCATCAGCATAAGTAAAATATTAACTTCACTCTACCTCTAAAACTGTAAACTAGGATACCTATAATGCAAGCAAAAATGCAAAAGACAAAATATTTCAGTAATTTCTTTCTTATGAATTTATTTGTCAAAATGAATGATTGTACTTATATGTTAATGACAAATTATCAAAATATACTTTGGACAAACTAGTAAATCAATATTCAACCTATGAGGTGTTTACTATGTAAAATTTGGAAAAATGTGAAAGCTTTCAAGTAATTTTATATAGAACTTATAGCTTTTTCCAGTGTCAGATGAAGAATATGAAAGGGATTTCATTTTTTTTACACAACACATTTCTAGGGAGGTGCATTTCACATGCAGCACTGAAATGTGAAGGCCTCTCATCTCTTTCCCCTGAGAGCAGCACCTCTGCTTGAAATCATGGCACATGGGAACAGCACCTCAGATTTCATTCTTCTTGGACTCTTCGACTACACCACAGCCCACCAAATGCTCTTTGGATTCATCCTAGCAATGATGATCTCCTCCCTCCTTGGCAACACCTTCATGGTCCTCCTGATCCACCAGGACCCCTGGATCCACCAGGACCCCTGGATGCACACGACCATGTACTTCATGGTCCTCATGGACCTCATGCTCATCTCCACCATTGAGCCCAAGAAGTCCATCTCCCCAGTGGGCTGTGGGCTGCAGATCTTCTTCTTTCAGACCACTGGAGGAGCGGAGTGTTTCTCCTTGGCAGCCATGTACTATGACAGCAAAGAGGTCGTGTGCCACCCACTGCGGTGTGCCACCCTCATGACCTGGCAGATGTGTCTAAGAATGGCTTTAGGGTCCTGGTCCCTGGAGGCAGCTGATGCCCTCATACAGGCTGCTGTTACCTTCAGCTTCCCATTCTGTGGTAACCATGAGGTCGATCATTTCTTCTGTGTGGCCCCCACACTGGTGCGTTTGACCTGAAGTGACACCTCTGCCTTTGAGTTTGTCATATACATTTGCTGCATGCTGATACTCCTCATTCCCTTGTCCCTCATCCTGACCTCCTACAGCCTCATCCTCACTGCTGTCCTATGCATGTGCTCCACAGAGGACCGCAAGAAGGCCTTTGCCACCTGCTCCTCCCATGTGGCTGTGGTAGGTCTTTATTATGGACCTGGCATCTTTATTTATATGAGACACAAATCTTACAGGTCAGTGAAACATGACAAAGTCGTGTCTTCTTGCTATACCATCTTCAACCCTCTGTCTGAAGAACAAGGAGGTCAAGGGAACCCTGAGGACGTGTGTGAGCCAGTGTGCAGCCTTAAGAAATGAATGATACCATGTTTATTCTTACAACATGGAAGGCTGCTTAAAGCATGTATTAGGGATTTTTTTTACAGGTAATGAATGTATATAAACATAAACACATGCATATATGCATTTTTGATTTTTACTTTGTTATTTGGATGAATCTATTATGCTTGATTCTATTTAATGTGCTTTCAATACCATGTTAACGTGGTTTGGTAAACTATGCATTATAGATGTCTGATATAAATATTTCTGTTGTTACAGTTGAAAGCTAAGTATTGTAGCAATATTGAATAAATCAAGGTATATTTTGCATGTTGCTGCAGGGCCCTATGTGAGTTTTCCTTTCTACCAGTTTCAACAGGTGTCTGCCCTGTGCACACACATCCTGAGCAACACAGCTGTCACCTCCTCAGCTTGGTCTTCAATCTTTGCCCAAGAGACTCAAACCCAGCACACAGCCCCTGGCCTGACCTTCATCCACACCCTTAGTTCTGCTATTCTAATTCTTCAGGTTAGTGCAATCCAGCGGTGGTCCTTCTTGCATCTGAGTTTTCTTACGTAAGCACTGTAAGTCATACGCTACACCAGCACTTTCACAGTTGTCTGCAGCCTGCACTCTCCTGCTGTTTTGCAGATTTCCAGTGTTTGTGTACTGGATCTCTGCTCCTTAGCCCATTATTTGGTTAAAGAACACTGTACTGCCTTTGGTTTGGAACCCTGATGATAAATGCTCATCCAATGCTCTTTTATGTGGTACTTTTACCATTTTTGGTGAATATATGAAGACATTTTGTAAACTATCTTGAAAGTGTTCATCTAATTTTTGACTGACCATGAAAAAGCACAGCTTCTAATTGCTCAAAACATTACCAAACTCCTCCTATTTCCCAATGTTAATGAGTTTCTAGTAATTTATATTGTTTTCAGTTTGAATTTTCCCAATATATGGGTGTATTAAAGCCTTAAAAATTACTTGCCAGATATTTTCTTGTGTTCTCCTGTGATGTTTTGATTTCTGAAAACAGTATCCATTTGTGCATCAGAAACAAACGCAACTATTGACTCATTAGTAGCATATCTATGATTTTCCTAATACATAAAAAATTTAACATAAGACATATTTTGGCTTACTTAGCCTTATATATGTACTCACATTTCTGTTTTAATTAAATAATTTAACTTTAGTTATTTTAACCAAAATGATAATATATGTAATTGATCTCTTCCAACTTCTCTGTTTAGCTGGAGACTTTTAGTATATTCACTTTGGCTATGATTTATAACAACTTAACATTATTGTACTGAGAAAATATGCCCATGAATATCTGAAAGTTTTTCACATAAGATCCATTTTTCACTGAAATATAAAATGATATATAAGAAGAAAAATAGGGGTTCAGATATTCAGGTAATATGTCTTATCATTGGATACCAAATTATCAGTAACTCTAATAATTTTAAGCATTAAACCTGACATTTTTTAGAAAATATTGGATTTACCTAGGAAACAGTTATTATGACATGTTCCTTTCATATACTCTTTTTACATATTTCATAAGTATGTATTTAATGACATTTTAAACACAAAGCAAACAAATATAAAACCATGCCTAACTCTATTATCACATTTGGAGGTGAATCATTTGATTCTTTTGTTTCAGTTTCATTTACAGAGTCTCTGAGTCCTTGTTTCCCAGTGTCTCCCTGTCTTGCACAGCTTTGGTGGGAACTGTGCCCACTCTCCTGTGATACGAGAAGAAGAAGAAGGGTCTGGAGGAGCCACTGTGGGGAGACAGCGCTGGGGTCCTGAAAACAGCAGGAGACCCTGGAATAAAGGCTGGAGGAGGAGCCTGTGGGGACCTGAGTATCCCTGCAGAGTCTCCTGTGTAACCACCGACCCCGTGCTGTCCTTCTGGTCTGCTCCAGTGCACACAGGCACTGAGATGGAAGGGTGGCTCGGATGAGCACTGGGCTTCCACAGTGTCTTCAGGACACGTTAACTGACTGCAGTTTGATTGATTCTTATGTCGATTAAAGAATCACTAAGTTAACCAAAGCTTTAAGTAAATGCATCAAAACATGTAGCAGATCCATTCATCATAATTTACCCAGTTAAATCTTTTTTCGGTAGATTAAAGTGTAGGGCAGAGCTTTCACCATCTTGCCTGCACTAGCATCTTACAGTTCTCAGTTACTGAGCTCTGGATCTACCACATCAGCCCCTAGAGAGGAGGCCACACTGTCTCCTCAAAAGCAAAATCACTTAAACAATGTCCGTGTTTCTCTTCCATCTGACCCTCTGTAGCAGGTGTTCTACAGGAAAAGTGGATGCTCCTTGACCTCATGGCAGCGGGAGACTTGATCCTGACTCCAAATGAGCTCCACCCAGTCCTGTGCTGAAGTAAATATCTAGAGAAAGGTAGGCTGTAAAATGTCCCTCCACATAAAACAAACTTTGAGTAGGGAGAGGTAGGGGTGAAATGGATTATGTGAGGAGGACATGATGGAGATGTGTGCAGGAAGTAGTTTCATTTATGTACTTCTGCAGGACAGCATTTCCTCTTTCCTGACCTTGTGCTTCTCAGCCAAAGCTGAACACAGTTCCCTCTCCTTCCCCTGTGACATTCAGAATTCTCTGGGTCCCCAGGTGCTGTTATGCAGAAGCAGCTCCTTCTGGCTCCTTCTCAGGACACATCTGGGGCCCTCTGCTCCTGATGCCCTACATAGAGGTGGCAGAGTTGTCCCCAGGAGACACAGACCAGGGCACTTGAGCCAACAGACATCATCTTCCTCCTTCTCTGCTGGTCCAAAACCACTCACCCCTTTCTCCAGCCCTGGTCTCAGCTCCTGTCCTGAAGGCTGTTCCTATTTCCCTCTGATTCTCAGGGCAGAATCAGTGAAGGGACTTGGGGTATGGATATCGGAAGCTCTGGGGGCCTGAAGAATAATGTGAGCACAGCCAGAGGCTGTCCTGCATAGAGCCCATCTGGTGAGGGCACAGTGGGGTGGTGAGGACCCAGGGTCAGCATCCCTGGATGCCCAGGTCACACCAACAGGGGCAGGAGATATTCCGGGATCTCTCAAGTCCCCTTTGCAGACCACAGGAGAGACAGGGCCATCTGCTTCCCAGAGAGCATCTGAGTTCTTGCAGGGAAGGTGTAGGGGAGTTGGAGAGCAGAGACCAAGATGCCCTGGAGAGTGAGGGTGCACAGGCTGTGTAGAGAAGGGGACCTGGGGGAGCATGGATGCGCCTGGACACAGGGACGGTTCCCTGATAGACATGCTTCACCAGGTACAGGAAAGAAATGGAGGGGATTTCATCTAAATTAGACGAAGGCTGTGGGCACCACGCAGAGCACTGCCTGCCTTTCAGCCTGCTGCAGCCCTTCAGAGGTGTTTCCAGTGCGCTGCTGAGCGACACTTGGCCTGGATTGGTTTCATTCTGTCCTCTCCCAAGTCTCTTCCCTGGTCTTCGTCTGTTCCTGTCTCTTGCCTCCTCTCCCTTTCTTTCTGTCTTGTATACAGAGGATGAGTTACATGTTCTAAGGATTTAGAAATACCCACCAGACAGGGCAGCTGAGAAAGACAATGTATCCAGGAGCAGTGGGCTGGGGGCAGCGACCCTGAGGACTTGCCCTGTGCTGGGCTTGGCACTTTCTTCTCCTGGAAGCTGCAGGATCCATCTGTCTCATGGTGGGAACAGCCCTGCCAGGGCAGTCTGCATCACCTTGAGTTCAGGAGAGTTATCTGTCACTGTTTACTACAAATGCTTTCCAGGTATAGTTTTGCAGTCAACCAGTATACTGTGTACAAGATAGATGGGGCATATATTTTCTGTCTTCTGTGTTGTAAAAAAAGTACTAATTGAGTTTCTTTTTTATCAAAGACCTAATGGATAATTTTTAATTTTTAAACATCTGGAAATGATGTTTTTTTCAGGGACTAAAACACCAGTTCTTAGGCTGGACACCGGTTACATCTGCTATACAATATTCCATGTTAATCACTTTAAAAAATAGTGACCTTACTCTGCACACGTTGTGTCTGCTCCGTGCATGATCTCTGCTCTCCCCTTTAACCTGTCTCATTGCTGGAAGTGCTGCTATCAAAAACAATGCTGATCATTAGAGTAAATCTAATTTTTGAAAATTTTAGAAAAGAACTTATAATGACTTTACTATGTAACTCATTGATTTTGAAAGTTTATTGAAAGTTCAAAATTTAAAGTACATTCTTATGTAGTATAAAAGTTTCAAGTAAATCTTATATTCTCAAGGTGTTTTGTATTACATATTTTCCAAATATTTTACTAGAGTGAGTTTTATGCTTCTTTAATGTTTTGTTTGTCTTACAGTTAATTATTTTTCAAATTTCACTGTGATCAAAGAGGATATAAACAAGTTTAATGTGAATTTATTTCTACATTAGCAAATAAGGAACCCTCACTAAAATCACATTTTGTATGCTTTGTCCATAAAAGGAGATATTTTAGTAGAAATACTTAACTATGGCTAGGTTAATACATATGCAGAATATTTAGGAACTCACAAACCTACCAAATGATGGACAGAGTTGAGGTGTGTGCAGACCATGATAAATGGGTACAATAGGAGATCGGGTGAGGCTGTGTCTATACCTAGGAGTTGATTCCAATCAGGGCTGATGGTTAAGGGGACATTTACACAATGCCATCCAGGGACAGTCTGATTCCCTTCGTGGAAAGCCACCCTGCGTCCTGTGTCATTTCACCCATGCCTTGCAGCAGTGAGGCTACCTGAGCAAACTATTGGTGCTGACTGCTAAGCAGTGAGGAGAGCCTGACCTGGGCCTCCCTCCCGCTCTCCTCCCTCTGTCAGTGTCCGTGTGTGTCTCTGTCTCTCTTTCTCTCCTTTGTATCTCTCTGTTTCACCCAGAAACACACACACATACACACGCACATATACACACACACACACGCACTTGCACACGAACACACACACGTTATTTAAGACATAGTATATGTATAGAAAAAGTAAATGTATTCCAATTTGCTTCATTGTATTAAACTCTCTTAGTTTCAAATGATCTACATGAGTCACTGTAATGTTGGTTTATAACATCACAGGATCTTTCTTAAAAATTTTAAGTATCAGACTTAGTGCAGTGTGACCAAAAGCTTTGGAAAAAATTGTTAATGGCACTTTAATGCTTTCAGGTACATTTCAATGTAACAAGAGAGACAGAAATGAAATACTGAGTTGATATAATCTGTCTGGAATGAAGCCATTATTTTGTTTAAAGTAGTCAACATGGACTATGATCTAATAGATGTAATAATGGATATCCAGCCTGGGAACTGGTGTGTCATTAGCTGGAAGTTATATTTAAAAGTAGTATGTTGTTTGTCTAAGATGTATAATTCCTTCTCCCCAACCAGGGCTTGTGTCCCTAAAATAAAGTACTTAGTTTAAATTCAACTTCCATGGTGAACAATGCACACTGATAAAATTTTAGAGTGAACCAAGTATCTTCAAGTGACAAAATTTTAGTTAAATATAAAAACATGGAGAGACTCTTTGAAAGTATAAGAATTTCTTAAATACTATGCACTTAAAGAATTCGTGAAATAGTTAATCAAAATTATGGGAAAGCAGTTTTCTAATGAGCCTCCTAACTTTCTTCTCCTTCTCTCTTTGATGAAGTCCGTACAGACCTGAAATAAACTAAGCTGCCTAAATTTCTGTCACCTGTGTGGCATAGCGGGTCCTGAGAGTTTGCACAGCAGGTTCTTCTCTTCAGCAGGCTTCTTCATTTCAGCTGCTGGTTTCTTGCTGGCAGCAGGCTTTTTCCAAAGGGCTCATTGGTACCAGCACCCTTCTTTCCTTTCCTCTCTCCCACAGGCTTTTTGCCTGCAGCCCACTTCTCCCATTTGGCTTCCCAAGCTGCTGCTTTAGCCACAACAGATTTTGCTGTTCCTGCCCTGAGAAGAATGGTTTTCCAGCACCTGGCCTTTGCATGTGGGTTTGGCTTCAGCAGGATCCTGAGGGGCTTCAGAAGATTCCTCTTCAGGAGTCTATGCTGAATCTCCTAAGTGGTGCTTGGAGCATGGTCTGGATCTCTGACTCTCCATGATTCTGCCCCGGTCTGTACAGATCATCTTGTGTGTAGGCAGGTTAGAGTGACACTTGGGGGGCTCCTGGGCTTTAAGCCAAGTGCTGCACAACTCATCTCAATTCCAGAAAACACTTCCAGTCCAAATGCAGAAATGTTCCGCAGGCCCCAAGGAGGAAGTTTCAAAATAGCTCACTTACGTTAGGCAGAGTCCTGCACTGGGTGTTTCTGAAGTTCTTAATGATGCCGTTGTCTTCATTACAGAGGATAGTAGGTCCCCTGCACTGGATCCAAAGGTGGTTTCTCATCTTGTCCTTGTTAAGTTGCATTATCTGAGACCTTTTTGATGTCATTCCAGGCCTTAAGTTTCTTCATAACAAAGCTTTGGTGTCTCCTTGATTTTTGTAAACTTCAGCTTTGTTTCTCACCACTGAAGGAAGTTTAAGAACTTCCTGGATTAGTGCTGGAAAGACCAAGGCAGCCTGGGCAGAGCAGATGGCACATTGCTTCACAGTTATCTTTGAGGTGACATGTCCAACAGCACGATGACCTAAATGATGGGTAACACCACCCCGAATTCTAGGATTTGAAAACACAGCTCCACCACGCCCTAAGGTCTGATGACCTGCTAGTTCACTGATGGCATAGGGCTGTCTGTCATTTTGTACTGGTGTGAACAAAGTTCACCATATCTGGCAGAATGGGAGCCTTGAACACAGCAGGCAAGGTGACAAATTGGTCAGGTGACTGCCCTGTTGTAGAGCACACTGCTATCAGGGCACAAAAAAGAGCAAGCTGTGGTGGGGAGAGGAGAAGGTAACACTCCTCTCAGTCTGATGGCTCTTGTGGGCAAAGAGCCTCCAATCTCATAGGAAAGGCAGCAGTGGAAAGCGTGTGCTTGAGCTACTTTCCCACATCAGTGCTGTTAACATGTGAAATCAAATACGGAAACGCACTGACCTTGGGGAATGAGCTGTGCACACCACACATGGCACAGCTTTCTTCACTGGTGAGGATCAAGCTGACAGAGCATTTAGCTCTTGATTTCAGTGTAATTTCATCCAGTGTCCAGAATCCCCTGGCTGGCATAGAAGGTACAAATCAGTGGATTTTCCTTCATGATGTTTATTGAAGATTCTTAATGATTGTGCAGAGTGTTACAAAACCTGATTGAAGAATTTTTAAATGCCCAATGGAAGCAAGCATATAATGGTAGATGATACCTATCAAAATAAAAATTAAATTATCCATTGATATCAATCAGGAGAAAATATAATCATAGTTATAGGGCTCATAGAGCTCTATAGAAACATAAAATCAAATGAAATGGCAGAAATGGTGGAACTGGTAATTATTTGGATTGATGTTATACCTAAGCCCATAAAAATAAATGAATTGTCCTTGTAATAAGCATTCAATCTAACTTAATATGGGCCAGAGATTCTGCTGGAAATTGGAAATTCAGTGCAAAATGTATCTGAAATAACTATAATACATAGATAATTTATTGAAAAAGAAAAATCAGAAGGGTAATATGGTTCCAGTGAGTTGGAGAAAGTTAATGAATTCGAGTAAAATATTGTCTCACTAGAATTGTCCATCATATTTGCTACCTTACAAACTCACTTAAGTTCAGCCAGGTTCCATGAGGCACCACGGCCCCTTAAACCCCACGCTGTGTCTATGAGCAAACTTCCCAGAAGCATGGGTCCCATTAGACGCTCGTGCAAGAGTCTGCACCCTCGCTGAGGTGCTGTCTCTCCAGACCCTGAAGATCACAGTGACCAACTGAAGAGATTCAAGACAAAGATGGGACAGGATTAGATCAGTGCATAGTGAAGGGCCACATGTACCAAATGTAAGCATAAATAACTCTGAGAAATGTGTACATCTCAGTATCACAATCTGCTTATTTCACAAAAAGTGAAACTTACATTTATTATATTCAAATTGTTGAGTCACTGTGAAAAAGTGGCCAGTCTTTGTGTGTTAACTTTGATGATCAGAGCAGGAACTGAAGGCAGAACTCTACATAAATATACTTTACATTGAATCATCTACCTGTGAGTATGAGAGCACACCTGAGCATAAAGCAGATATCAGAGACACAGATGAAGGGAACAATTAAATGTGAAAATGAAGGAATCACTGTCCAAGTAAGAGTGACATGAAGAACTCAGATCCAACATCAAGGAAGATTAACACATTATTGTGAACATTTTATAAGATGAAAGAATAAAATTAAAATATATCCTTTAAAATGTATTGCTATTTTCATGGAATATGCTTGATTTCTTACAAATAAAACATAGATATTAAAATCATAAAAATTTATTGTACTGTCTTATCACTTGTAACTATTCAATATCTTAGAAGTCCTATGTTTCAATGACTAAAATATTAGATTTGAAAAATTTATTTAGAAATTACTCTCCTTGTTCCCAATATATATTTTCTCACTCATCTTTAAAATTTTTTATCTTATGGAAAAGCAAAACAAAATGTGATGGCAAAAAATAAGAGAATAAATAATATATAATACATGTTATATCATAATCTTCAGAATGTAAGACAGAAAAATAAGATTTTGTTTTACATAAAAGAACAGGTAAAATCATAATACTTTCTTGTAAATAAACTAAAAGAACCTTATACAACAAAAAAGTTAGCATGTATTTACAATATTTTTGAAAAAATGAAATAGTTAATTTGGTGATTTATTTGAACTTTTTACTACTTCTTACTAATGTCTTATATTTTGCTTTCTCTCTCATAGAATAGAGAACATGAGTTTTAAACTTTGTGTGACTGAATTATTTCACTTAACACTGTGTTCTTAAGTTGCATCCATTCATTTGGGAATGCCTCCAATTTATTTTTCTTTGAAAGAAAATCTCCAGCATGGTTGGTGTGAATGGAAAATAGTAAAACCACTATGGAGATAAATTTGGTGATTCTGTAAATCCTCCAAATTGAAACCCCTTATGCCCAGTTATTTCCTCTCCAGGATTTTCCTGAAAGATTTAAAAATCACCATACAGGCATTGATGCATATGAATGTTTATAGCAGAACAAGTTATACTAGCTTGTCTTCTTTGTTTTGTTGGTACCAGGGGTTGAACTCATGACCTCAAGTCTGCCAGGTAGGAGCTTAAGTCACTGGGCTAAATCCCCAGCCCACCAGCTTGTTTTGGATACAGTGTGCATATGCACATCAACAGATGAATGAATACAGAAAAATTTTAATTTAATTGTTAGAGTAGAACCAGAGCATGAAGTGAGGAGCAGCACTCTTCAGCCACAGGCTCAAGAGATAATCCTCCTTAGCATGACCAAGTTTTTCTGTTCATTAATTCAAAAGATGTCAAAAATATTGTGAACCAGATGGATCTCCAGGTATTTCATTTCCAGCAGTGAAGAGAACAAAGATATCCTGCAAGGAGGTGAAACTTCTGGTGGAGAGAATGCCAGAGAAGAACTTACACCACATGTGTTTATTATTTAACGTGGTAGAAGGTGAGAAGGGCCAGGCAGAGTGTGAGATGGAGCAGGATGAGGGGATCAGGAGAGTCAGGGCCCAAGACCTTAACAGGTGGGCAGGCTGGGCTTGTGACAGGTCTCACCTGAGGAATGACACTGCCTGGGTAAAGTTTCAGAATTAATCAGCACTGGGAGAGCCAACCTGGGGAAAAGGGCGTCTTCAGCATGCTAAGTCTCACCAGGCTACTGAAACGAATAAACATCCACCATGTAAACCAGAGCAATCATATACCTATCTCATAGAACTTGAGGTGGATGCAACACACCACACTAATTCTCTCATTATAAACACATTTGTGATTTATCTAATTTTTTCTCCTTTACAATCTATTTTTAGGTAAAACACAGAAATTAAGGATGAACAATGGAAATGAGACGTCCAGCAGTGACTTCATTCTTTTGGGACTGTTCACTTCCTCCAAAACCAGCCTGGTCTTCTTCTCCTCTCTGTTCATCATTTTTATCCTGACTGTGACAGAAAACAGCCTCCTGATCCTCCTCATCCGCAGGGACTCCCGACTCCACTCCCCCATGTACTTCCTGCTCAGCCATCTCTCCTTCATGGACATGCTGCACATTTCCAACATCGTCCCCAAAATGGTCACCAACTTCCTGTCTGGCAGCAGAATCATCTCCTTTGCAGGCTGTGGAATCCAGATCTTCCTGTCTCTCACCCTGCTAGGTGGAGAGTGCCTTCTCCTGGCTGCCATGTCCTATGATCGCTATGTGGCCATCTGCCACCCCCTGCGCTATGCCATGCTCATGAGTGACAATGTCAGTGTGCTGATGGCCGCAGGGTCCTGGCTGGCAGGGACCCTCAACTCCATTGGGCACACAGCTTATGCCCTCCACTTCCCCTTCTGTCACTCTAGGACTATTGATCACTTCTTCTGTGAAGTCCCTGCCATGCTGAAGCTGTCCTGTGTGGACACATCACGATATGAACAAGGGGTTTATGTAAGCGGCATTATTTTCCTGTTGATCCCCTTTTCCATGATTTCTGCCTCTTATGTACAAATTCTTCTCACTGTCTTGCAAACCAGATCATCAGAGGCCCGGAAAAAGTCCTTTTCCACCTGTTCCTTCCACATGGTGGTGGTTGTAATGTACTATGGGCCATTTATTTTCACATACATGAGACCTAAGTCCTACCACACTCCCGGCCAGGATAAGTTCCTCGCCATCTTCTACACCATCCTCACACCCACCCTCAACCCTGTCATCTACAGCTTCAGGAATAAAGATGTCCTGAAGGCCATGGAAAGCATGCTCAGAAGCAATCCCCTGGCTAAACAATGAATTGAAAAGCCACCTCTAACCTGGTTTCCTCTTTCTATTGTTTTTCCATATCTTACGCCCTTAGGATATCCTGTGTTTGGTTGGAATGACAAATCTTCTTAGCTTTCAAAATAGGTAATTTTGGGGACCCCTGCTGACAATAACTAACTTATTACATGAGAAGTGTTTAGAAATGCAAACCTTGAAAGGGTTACTTTTTCTTTATACTAACTATGATGTACTTAGTGTAAGGTCTGATGCAAAACTTCTAACTCAGTCCTACTAATTTTATAAGAACTTTATGGTATCACATTTTAAGATGAACCCACACAAACTTTCTATGTGGAAGTGGAAATCTTAACATGCCTGCATTTTCAGTGTATGTGGAATACACACTTGATTTCCTTATGTATCACTTCATAGATAATTGCAATAAGACATGCTGTTCATATCACTTAGAGTGTATAGTGTCCTAACATCACTGGAATCAAAGTGTACACTATCTATAAAGGTAAGAGTAAGGTTCAGCCTAGTTTTATACCTAATAATGTTTATTCTTAAGATTAGTTCATATTTCTTTAAATATATATAAATACTTATTTTTGGATTTCTCTATAGTTGGGCATTTTGCTTTTCAGTTAGGTACTCTTGAGTATCTCACACCTTTCTGAACATAGGGGTGGATTTAGCTCTGTACTTGCAGGCAGGATGGCTGTCTTCTCCTGATAGATTCTAGAATCCTGAGATTCTTCCCTCTGTGCAGCGTGAGTAATCAGTGCCCAGGTAACCACTTCTATACTCCGTCCCTTCTCCAGTGTGTGGAAAAGATCTCCAGATTGTGTCTGGAAGGAAGAGCTCAGACTGTCTCTCTGTCTTTCAGATCTTACTGCAAAAGCACCACACACAGAGCATGGAATCTGATCACATAGAGTTACAATGTACGGTTGGTTATGTGTTGCATGTGTCTGCCAGAGACATCTTTGCTCAGAAACTCTGTATTTTCTCTATATACTAATAAGAGATTGTTTAACTTATTCTTAGTGGCTTTTCTGAAAATAACAAGCTAATAAACCCTATTTGCAACCTTTCTCCTATGGGTTCAGTATCTCTTTAGCTCCATCATGGTCTTCTATGGAAGAGTATGGGAAGAAGAGTTGAATATCTCACTATCCATCACACTGCACATCTCCCAGCCTCCTTAGAACTGCAGGAAACATTGCTGTCCTTTTCCCCCATCAAAGAACATACTTTTAACAATCTCACTTGTAGTTCATAGGTCATAATCAGAGAGACTTTTGTTATGGCAAATAAATGGATATACATGTTTACAACATTTTACAACATGAGGGCTAAAGCTAATAAACTTACATAAACTAATTTGCAACATGAGGGCTAAAGCTAATAAACTTACATTGTATGAACCATCTTGGTTTGATCATTATCCTTGCTATATTCACAAAAAATAATTATGTGTGATGTTCATGTGTGCTAGCTTTTTCCTAGGAACTTAATAAGCTTTGGAATCATGTTATGAATGTCAATATAGATTATAAAATTTAATTTTCATCAATAAAATGACAAGACATTTTTAACCCATTCTTTGGTGGTGAAGGCTGATTCTGACAGTCCCAAGGGCACTGGAGCTGCATGGTCAGCATGGAATGGCCTGGTGGTTGTAGCCCTCTGGCTCTGACCTCAGAGGGATGTTCCCCTGAGACTTGCTCAGAGTGCTGCAGGAAAATGCATCATCATGGCCGTGTGCTGAAAAGCAAGGTGATGGGAGGAGGAAGGTCTGTGTCTGAAGTTCCCACAACCCTGTGTCACAGCTGTGCACAGCTCAGCAGTCTGCCCCAGCTGAGAAAGGTGAGGTTTATATGAGGGGTTGAGCCTGCTTTGCACGGTGACTGGCTGGGAAGGGGAGGTACATTTCCAGCCCTCAAGATCACACAAAACTCAGCAGAAGAGGGGAGAAACTGGTGAGGGGATTTCATGGGGAAGAAAACATGGGTCGTGTTGTGTGCATGAATGAGGCACAAAGGAGAGACTAAGGCTGGGTTTTCTTCTAGCTCTGAGCTGCTCTTGGTGTTGAGACTCAAAGGGTCAGAAGAGCACCCTGCAGATCCACATTGGGAAGGAAGTGGTGATGTCAGCCTGAGACACTGATCTCAAGGCTCCTGCTTCCTGGGGTGGTGGCAGCAAGCAGCAGAGGGTCACCGTGCATTAGGCCCATGGGCCTGCTGCCCCAGGCAGGTTACAGAGAGACAGAAGAGAATTCCTGGTGTCCTCAGGAAGGGAGTTTAGTGAGGGCTGCAGGAAACACTGAGATTGTGCCTGCCACACAAGAAAATGACCAGAGAGTGCTCAGGATGTCCACTGGCAGCTGGCTGGATTCTTAACCCCTAGAGGCTGAACATAGGTGGGAAACTGCTGCAGAAGGCAGGAAGTGTCTGGAGGAGTCCAGCTGGACTGCAACACCCACTGTACCTTGTTCCTCAGCAGGTAGCACAGTGAGGTCAGCTGCACTGAAAGCATCCATCACAGTCATTACTACAATGTGTGTCCCCTCCTGTGCCCTGCAGTCCAAGGGAGAGTGGGTCAGCAGGAACAGAGCTCCCACAGGTAATGTGATTGTGCTGGTTCCCTGTGCCTGGTAGAATGTAGGAAACACTTGAACAAACCCTGTGCTTCCAGTTCCTGTCCACTTAGAGTGTCCCTTGACTTGGTGAGCCACTTGGGAAGACAAATGCGGCTTTTCAGGGATTCTAGCCTGAACACCTAGAACTGCTCAGGGAGGATGCACTATCCATGATTTCATGGATTATGTGGAGTGCTCTGGAGAGCTGCAAGGGCAGAAGAGTTCATTGAAACAGTGAGTGACAGGTGACAGTGGAACCGAGGGCAAAGGGGGTAACTACCTTTAGCAGGAACAGCAGGGCTGTACCCTCCCAGGGCTGTGTGTGGATCAGTGTGAGGTATCCTCTCTGAGCAGTCTTCCTGGATTCATCACGGCCTCAGAGAGCTTCAGAAAGCAATTCTACCACAATAGTGTAGATTTCATGATTCTTAAACCTTTAAATTTATTCTGGTACATTTTGTCAGTTATATTCTACTATATTCTCAATCTTGCTATTTCCTACTTAGCAATAAGAGTAATATCCAAGAGGTCTATCCAAAGATTACAAAAATAAAATTAATCATAACAACACTGTAACAGTACACCTAATAACATAATAATAATATGCATAATTTGGGTCATCATCTGAGTACACACCAGTATCAGGTCTTATGTGTGTGTTTGTGTCCGTGTGTAGGGGTGGTGTATGGGTGAGTGTTGTGCAATTAAATGTCTGTTTTTTAATTGCAAAACATTTTGAGCTATTTGATTTTCATAGACATTTATATCCGAAACAGTTTAGCATATGTCTGATGTGGTGTAAAACAGATTCAAACTTAGCTCATTCCAGAATACTTCATTTTGCCAAATATTTAATTACCTGGGAAAAGCAGGAAACTCATCCTTAGGTGAAGCAGAGTATTCCATATCAACTGCACCCTACTCTGTACCACCTCTTTTAGCGCATAATTATGTTAAATCTGTATTAAATCAGCTCAGTGTTCAATATCTGCTTCTTGCAAGTATTTCCTATGGAAGTCACAGAAATAGGAATAAAGGTAGCTAGTTTAAATCTTTTGAACATCAACTCAAGAAATATGCTATTTGCAATTTTTTTCATAGAATTTGACAATACTCTTGTCAATACTAACAGTTTACAAAAAGTTTAAAGCTAAATTGGCACTTTCCCATAGTACAAAATATACTGGAGCATATCACAATTAATATTTCATGGGTTTTCAATAGAAAAGACATTTCACAATATTTTTGGAGAATAATTCATGTGCTTTTTTAAAATTTTTACATGTTGAATTCAAAATTATAAAATTAAGAAATAATATAGATCTGAAAAAAAGTGTTTTGTATGTGAAAGTTCCAGTAACATAAATCTTAATGAAATTTCATTCAAAATGTAACTAACAGGTGACATTTTCACTTGCATAGTGAAGGGCTGCTTGAGTGAGGAAGCCTTGGGCAGAGCAGGAGGAATTAGCTCCAACTGGGGCTCAGCACTGAGCCAGGAAGCCAGTCAGTGTACCAATGTCACCACCTGATTCAAACACATAATTGTCCATCTTTACAGCATCTCCATACAGATGACCATTGAGAAGCCCTGGTAATTATGAAATAGACAGCACCAACTTTCATTTATTACATACACAGACATAAAGGTGATTGCTATTTAAGTACCTTACTCATTTCAAGTAAATTAAGCAACAATGCATTCATTTGTATCTAATAAATTAGTTTTTATTGCTTTTTAAGATAAATATTGAGGATTAAAAATGAGTCATGCAAATGAGTCAGCCAGCAGTGACTTCATTCTTTTGGGACTGTTCTGTTCTTCACAAACTAGCCTGGTCTTCTTCTCCTCTCTATTCATTATTTTTATCCTTACTGTGACAGAAAATGCCCTCCTGATCCTCCTCATCCATGGAGACTCCGGACTCCACTCCCCCATGTACTTCCTGCTCAGCCATCTCTCCTTCATGGACATGCTGCACATTTGCAACATCGTCCCCAAAATGGTCACCAACTTCCTGTCTGGCAGCAGAACCATCTCTTTGCAGGCTGTGGATTCCCTATCTTCCTGTCACTCATCCTGCTAGGTGGCGAGTGCCTGCTCCTGGCTACCATGTCCTATGACTGCTACATGGCCATCTGCCACCCCCTGCACTATGCCAAGCTCATGAATGACAATGTCAGTGTGCTGATGGCTGAAGGATCCTGGCTGGGAGGGATCCTCAACTCCATTGTGCACACAGCCTATGTGCTGCACTTCCCCTTCTGTGAGCCTACAGTGATTGATCACTATTTCTGTGAGATCCCTGCCTTGCTGAAGCTGTCCTGTGTGGACACACACACTATGAGCAAGGGGTTGATGTTAGTCAGATAATTTTCCTGCTGATTCATTTCTCCATCATCTCTGTGTCTTACATCAAAATTTTGCACACTGTCTTGTAAACCAAACCATCAGAGGCCTAGAAATAGTCCTTCTACACCTGTTCGTTCCCTATGGCAGTGGTTGTAATATACTTTGGACCGTTTATTTTCACATACATGAGACCTAAGTCCTACCACACTCCTGGCCAGGGTAAGTTCCTCGCCATCTTCTACACCATCCTCACACCCACCCTCAACCCTGTCATCTACAGCTTCAGGAATAAAGATGTTCTAAAGGCCATGAAAAGGATGCTCAAAACCCATTTTGTGTATAAAAAATAAAGAAAAAATGTTTACATTTGTGCTATGTTTTTATTCATATTAATTCCTACAGGGCACACATTCTTACTTTCCATGGAAAGAAAATGGCAGTTCTGTCTCTCTAATCTGAGGAATAAACTGCACAGTCAGATACTGACTGATGGTAAAAATCACAGCACATACTAGATTTTGAATGCATAAGTCTTAAAATATGTATCCTGGGATGATAGGAATAGAAATTCCCTAGTCTTAGAAGTATTAACAGACAAAAAAGAGCTTTGAAATTACTTCTAATGACCTTGTAAGAATTTAAAAGCAATATAATATAATACAAATCATGGACACATTATTCAAGAACACAAGGGTATTATCTGCATTGTAGTGAACCTGAGTACTTTTATTTCAAGTTTTACAATTAGCAGCTTAAATCCACAAGTTCAAATGTAGATTACATCATTTTTTGTTTTCCCTTTTTTGCTGATTGATGACAGAAATATAGGTACTCACATAACACCTAACTTTAAAGCAAATATTAAACATATAGGTTAGACATTGAGCTAAATGTATTAGAAGATCTTAAACCAGTATAGAGACAATTCAACTTTATATTTTCCATTCGAGGCAACCCAGGTTAATCCTAAGGCACCATGTCTTTAAGAACTCTAGGGCAGGAGGAGTAATTTGATTTGGGAGGATGAAGGATGAGATAACCAATGAGAGCCACTACTAAGATGTTATTGGAAGGCAAAGAATGAGTCCTGCAACCTGATCCAGGAGAGGACGACCTCTGTCCTGGACACATCACTGCTCTTGTATTACTGCACCCCTTCTGCTGACCCCAGTGTGAGGGTCTGGTTGCAGTCAGTCTCTGCCCCAGCATCCAGGGAATCCATCTGCACACTCACAGACACAGGAAGGACCTGCTGATTCCTCCAGCCAAGCTGAGCTCTGTGAGGAAGGAGGTTCTTGTGGGGTGTGAATTCTGCTGTGCTGCTTCCTCCCAGAGAGCTATGGGGAGAAGGAGGGCAGAAGAAGAGTGTGAGAGGGGCCAGGGATTTTTTCCATCCGTGCAGTGATGGAGACCACAGAAGTACAATGGCACATAATCTCTTCTCCACAGCAGGATCGACATTTTAGGAAACATTACCTGGTTCTGGATGATTTTCATGCTAAAGCCAGTGAACTCTGATGTAGTTTTATCAATTTAGCTGATTAATAGCTTGCTTTTTCTGTGACCAATGATCATGACAGGCTGATCTCCTGTCTAAATCTCCACCCAAAGCCATCACATGAGATTTCCTTTTAACTTTTTGACTTGGATTTTATTATATTGTAAAAACTGTAATAATCAGTTAAAATGTAGTAAGTGAACTTTTTCTTTATATATTAACTGTAAGATTTGAGCTGTAGGTGACCTAAGGCAATTCCTTCTCACTCAATGTGACCCAGGTTAGGGAAAAGGCTGGAACCCATGCAGGCTTTTTCCTCAAAAGGAAATGTGTGATAATAAAGTAGTACATAAGGAAGAAATCAGCTTATGTGTTCAAACATTTCTCTCACATCACAGAATTTAACCTATTTGCAGTAATTGGAGATATTTACTGACTAAGGTCAGTGATCGAATACTATGCTGATAATTTCTGTCTCAAAGCAAGTTCTCAGATGAATCAAGAGATAATTAGGACCACAATAGTAATGCCTCTTTACTGAAAACACATAAATAAAATCATGTACTGTAGAGGGAAAGTGTAATAGTGATAAAAAATGACATATCTATCATTTGCAACAAACACCTACCTTCCCAAAAAACAGGTAAGTTAAGCAATAAGATTGAAAGCCCAAAGCCAGTTTGAAAAATTTAAGAAGACCCTGTCTCAAAGTTAAAATCATCATCCTAATAACGATAACCATATGAGGTCCTGGGGTGTTGCTCAGTGGAAGAGCAGAGCGCTTTCCCAGCTGGTGCAAGGTCCTGGTTTCCTTCCCCAGCCCTGCACCCACAGCAGGAGATGAAGGATGTGAGGACATGCCTGGGTCATGGAGAATCGAGTATAACCTTGACAAGGAGTCCTGTGAAGAGCCCGCTTATGCCCTCGTGGGTATCACAGGCAGCTGCAGGACACTTGGTGCCCTCATCCCTGTGGCTTCCATGAATCTTGGGTGGAAGTGCACACCCCTGATTCACAGCTTTACCCTTTCTCAAGGGAACTCTGACATCAAGGATTCCACATCCTCTGACTTTAGGGAAGATTTGGGCAGGGCAGAGTGTACTTAGGTCCTAAGACAAACACTGGAGTGCCTGCCCCCTGAGATGTGGACAGAGAAAAATATGACAGAATAATCAATGCTCCCTATTCTTTCTGCTGATTCAGGGGTTTTAACGTTGTTTCCTTATTTTGGGGTATCGTGAGTGAAATTTGGGAATGTATTTTCAAGTGGGTAAGCATGCTGTTCATTAAGGAATTGTATAACATGGTGGAAATGCAGTTAGACTGGAGACAAAAATTTTACACTGTCCTAAACACAACCCCCGACACTTGCACATATACCTCATTGCTTGTATTTAGGTGCCATAATCTTCTGTTTTCCGTTAGAATGAGCTAAGCACCAGGCACCAGACCCCAAGCCATGCCTGGTGTGCGTGGCCCCTGTGGCAGGTGCAGGTCCCTCATCCCTGCCCAGCACAGGTCCTCAGGCCGCCGCCTGCTCTGGATGTGCTGGGCAGGGAGGCTGTGAGGGCTCACTGGAAACCGCTCTGAGCACCCTGAGGGGGCTCCTGTCTGTGGTCGCCCACATGGGCTTGGGCTGGGTCCTCTGGGGCCAAGGATCCCCTGGGACCCAGAGTCCAGCTCCTCATCCTCACTAACACAAGTCTGTGTGATTTCCTGTCTCAGCTTCTGCAGCACTGAATGGGCCTGGAAGGGACAGCAAGAAGGTACACACCAAAGCTTCTGTTCCTATAGAAATCCTCTGAGCGCCTGCACCCCGCACCCCATAAAGAACCTCACCCTTCGCTGCCACAGAAGAGTCCTGTGCTTCAACCAGCAGCCAAGCCCGGTGTTCTGAGCACACCGGGCTGTGTTCTGACCCATGTTCAAAGGCAGGGACCTTAAAGCATAAAGGCTACATTTTACAGTTCCTGATTTAATAATTAACAAATCAGTGATAACAAATGTATGGTAGTTACAAAAAGGTAGAAGGACCATTTGAATAGTCACATTATTTTCTACATCACATTATATTCTACAAGATGCTAGTGCTATTCATTCGGAAAAGTATGATATTGCAGTTGAATATGCTGGGAAGTTAATGTTTACATGAAACCAATAAATTTGAAGCATTATTGATTAAATACATTATTAACATAAGTAAAGCAACCAAGCTCTTGAGAGAAATACAGTTTTCATATGTAAGCTTCAGTATGCTGCTTTTAGGATGTGTAACCCATCAAAATCACAAATGAAAAATAGATACATTTAGCTTTGTCAAAACATTAATTATCTTACACTAAACAACATTTCTCAAGGCAAGAAAAGGATAACCAGTTTCCTTGTAAAAGTAACTATAACATGTATACTGTATAAATATCAAGAATATAGAAAACCCCTCACTACTGAAGGACAATAATTGTTACATAAGTAAAACCCCTATAATTTTTATAAGCCAGGAAAGGCTGGGGTGTGGGGTGCTTGTGTAGCATCACTGAGCCTCCAGTTACTCTGCCCAGCAGAATCCACCAGTGAGCACCGCATTTGATCACACTTCTGTCCTGAAGAAGGTGGCCAGTAGGTACCAGAGGAGATGGTCACCTTACTGTTGAGAGCTGGGGATTTCACTCAGCAGTACAAGTCCCTGCCTGGCAAGCATCAAGCCATGAATTCAATCCCTAGTACACCCCCACCAAAAAAAGAAAAAGAAAATGAAAGTCAGAACCTCATTAAAGCAAATTGTCATACTCGGAAGTGATTTAAAAAAAGAGATGAAAGAAAGAAGAAAGAAAGAAAGAAAGAAAGAAAGAAAGAAAGAAAGAAAGAAAGAAAGAAAGAAGAAGAAGAAGAAAGAAAGAAAGAAAGAAAGAAAGAAAGAAAGAAAGAAAGAAAGAGAAACAAAGAAAGAAACTGAAACAAAGAAAGAAATGATGGAAGGAAGAAAATAAATATCAGGGATCGGGAGGGAGCTAGGATCTTGGTGCATTACTGATGAAGCTTTAGACCTGGGAGCCACTATGGAAATGCTGTGGTGGTTGCTTCATGTGAAAACATGGAAACGTCATATTTCAAGCAATTCCAGGTCATTCAAGAACTCAAATAGGACAGTCCTTCACTGATGTGTGGGCAAGAATATTCACAATAGCCAACTTTCAGAGCTGCCATCAATCTCTCTTTTTAAATTTTTTTTTATTTTAAAGACAATAAAACAAAAGAGGACAGATCTAAGCAGATCAGAACAGAACAATGTAAGCAACACAGCACTTCACAACAAGACAATTGGATATAACAGTAACTATCATAATGTCTCTTTCTTTCAAATAGTTGAGCTTAGCTTTACACACAATAATGTGAAATATAGCAAAATAGAATAAAATCATTCAAGAGAATGAAAGTATTGCAAGGCATTCTGGACCAAATAACCAAAGATGTACAATGGCTACTATATTATCTCATTTTCCATAAAATATTTGTTTCTACTATCACACATATTAAAATTCAATAAGACACAATATGATAGAACCAATGTTAATAGAAAACAAGAGCATGGTAGGACTTCAGAGCAAGATGATATTAAATCAACAGTGGCTGCCATATTGTCTTTTCTTCAAAGTAACTATTCATACCATCACATATATTAAGGTAAAAAAAAAATAAAACCATTCCAACCAATGAATGATAACATGACTTCAAAGCAATATAATGGTGAACCATGATTACCATAAAATTTTCTGTACTCTTACCATTTCTTACATTAAGGAGACTATAAGGTATTTATACATGTGAGTTTGATTTATTTCACTTATGAGTATCGATTCAAATTGCATCCATTTATTTATAAATATCTCAATGTGGTCATTCTTTATAGCTGAGTAGTACTCAATTGTATAAAATTACCACAATTTTTTTATCCATTCCTCAGTTCATGGGCACTTAGGTTGTTTCCAAGATCTGGCTATTACAAATTGTGCCACTAAAACATGGGTACCCATGTATCACTGTGGTTAGATGTTTTCAGATCTTCTGGGAATACGCCTAAGAGTGGAATAGCTGGGTAAATTGGGACCTCCAAACTCAGTTCTTTGAGGAATCTCCAGATTGACCTCCACACTGGTTGCACCATGTACACTCCCACCAACAGTGCAGAAGAGTTCCTTTTTCCCCACAGCCTCTCCAGTATTTGTTGTTGGTAGTTTTGTTGATCCTGGCCATTCTTTCTGGAATGAGATGGAATTTCAGTGTGGCTTTAATTTTCATTTCTCTAATAGCCATTTCTCTAATAGAACATTTTTTCATGTATTTATTTGCCATTTGTATTTCTTCATCTGAGAACTGTGTGTTCATCTTGGATGCCCATTATTGTATTGGGTCTTTGAATTTTGGGGGTCTGATTTTTTTAATTCTTTATAAATTCTAGACAGAAATCCTTTGTCTGAGAGACAGTTCACTAAGATTTTTTCCCAGTTTGTGGGTTTTCTTTTCACTCTTCTGGAGATTTCTTTGGACATGCAAAAACTCTTTAATAAGATGTGATCCCAGTTATTGATTCTGGGAAGTATTTCCCATGCAGTTTGGTTGTTGTTCATGAATTCTCTACCTACCCCTATGTCTTCAAGACTTTTCCTACTTTGTTTTCCAACAGAAGTAGTGTTTCTGCTTTAATATTTAGAACTTTGATCCATTTAGATTTTAGTTTAGTACATGGAAATAGGCATGGGTCTAATTTTAGTTTTCAGCATATGGAAAGCCAGTTTTTACAGCACCATTTATTAAAGAGGCTATTGTTCTTCCAGTGAACATGCTTGGCCACTTTCTCAAAGATAACATGGCTGTGTGTTCATAGTTATATCTTCTAGTCTATTCCATTGATCTTCAGGTTTATTTTTATTCCAATACCATGTTGATTTTGTTACGGTAGCTTTGTAGTATAATTTCAAGTCAGGGATTATGATGCCTCCTGCCTTGGCTTTGCTGTTTAGAATTGCCTTTGCTATTCTAAGTTTCTTCTAGGTTCAGATGAATTTTAGGAGTGATTTCTCTAGATCTATGAGGTATGTTAGTGGTATTTTCATTGGGATTGCAGTGAATCTGAATGACAATTTTGGGACAATGGCCATTTTCACAATATTGATTTTTCCTATCCATGAACAAGGAATGTCTTTGTATTTTCTGAGGTCTTCTTCCATTTCTTTTTTCAGGGTATTATAATTTTCCCTGTACAACTCTTTTACATCTTATGTTAGATTAATTCCTAAGTATTTCATTTATTTGGATGCTAGTGTGAAGGGTGTGGCTTCTCTTATTTCTCAGTGATTTTGTTGTTAGTGTATAAGAATGCTATTGACTTTTGACTATTGACTTTGTATCCAGCTACATTGATGAACTTATTTAGTATATCTAGGAGTCTTTCAACAGAGGTTTGGGTGTCTTCTATGTAGAGTATCATGTCATCTGAAAATAATGATAATTTAACTTCTTCTTTTCCTATCTTTACTCCTTTTATTTCCCTCTCTTGTCTAATTGCTCAGGCTAGTATTTCCAGTACTATGTTGAATAGGAGCAGTGATAAGGTAAAACCTTGTCTTGTGCCTGATTTCAAGGTAAAGGCTTTCAATTTTTGGCCACTTAATATGACACTGGTATTGGTTTGTCATAGATGGCCTTTATCATATTGAGGTAAAGACCATCCAATCCAATTCTCTGTAAGGTTCTTATCATGAATGGGTGTTGGATCTTATCAAAATCTTTTTCTGCATCTATAGAAATGATCATGTGATTCTTACTTTTGGCTCTATTGATATGGTGGATTACATTTTTTGATTTACATATGTTGAAACATCCCTGCCTGCCTGGGATGAATACCACTTGGTCATGGTGTATAATCTTCTTGATGATTTGCTGCATCCTGTTTGCCAATATTTTATTGAGAATTTTTGCATCTATGTTCATTAGGGAGATTGGCTTGTAGTTCTCTTTTTTAGTTGGGTCTTTCTCAGGTTTTGGTATTAGAGTGATATTAGCTTCCAGAAATGACTTAGGGAGAATTGCTTCCCTTTCAATTTCATTAAAGAGTTTGACGAGTGTCGCAATTATGTCTTCTATGTATTTCTTGTAGAATTCTGCAGTGAATCTATCTGGGCCTGGGCTATTGTTTGTTGGTAGGGATTTGATTACATTTTCAATTTCATTAATAGAAATTTGGTTATTCAGCAGTTTTACATCTTCTTGATCCAGCTTTGGTGGTTCATATTTTTCTAGGAATCTTTCCATTTCTTCTGTGTTATCAAACCTTTGACAGTAGAGATTTTTGAAATAGTTGTTGATTATCTTCTGTATTTCCAAAGGGTCGGTAGTGATTTCTCCTTTTTCATTCTGTACTGCATGAATTTGAGTCTTTTCTTTTCTTTTTTATATTAGGTTACCTAGGGGCTTATCAATTTTATTTATTCTTTCAAAGAACCAAATCATTGATTCATTGATTCTTTGTATTGTTTTCCTAGTCTCTATTGCATTAATTTCTGCTATTATCTTTATAATTTCCTCCCTTCTTCTGGCTTTGGGCTTGGCTTGCTTTTCTTTTTCTAGATCTTTGAGGTGTAATATCAGGCTGCTTATTTGTGTTCATTCTGTTTTCCTAATGTGGGAACTTGGTACAATAAATTTTCCTCTGAGGACCACTTTCATTGCATCCCACAGGTTCTGGTAAGTTGTATTTGTATTTTCATTTGCTTGTTGATATTGTTTAATTTCTTCTTTAATTTCCTCTGTGACCCACTAATTACTCAAGAGTGTATTATTTAATTTCCATAAGTTTGTGGGGTTTTTGCTGTTACTTTTATCATTAATTTCCAGTTTCATGGCACTATGATCTGATAATATGCATGGGATAATTTCAATTCTTTTGCATTTACTTAAATATGTTCTGTTGGTTAGTATATGGTCTATTTTAGGGAATGTCCCATGTACTGCTGAGAAGAATGTATATTCTGATGCTGTTGGATGGAACACTCTGTATATGTCTATCAAATCCATTTGTTCACAGGTGTGATTCAGTTCTGTTATTTCTTTGCTGATTTTCTATCTAGTTGATCTATTCCTTTGTGTCAATGGTGCATTAAGGTCTCCTGTTAAAATTGTGTTATTGCCTATTGGATTTTTTTGTTTCTGTTAAAACTTGCTTTGTGTACTTGGGTGATCTGGAATTTGGTGCATATATATATTTAAGATTGTTATGTCTTCCTCTTGCAGTTTTCCCCTAGCTCGTATGTAGTGACCTTAACCTTCTTTATTTCTTTGGATCATTCTTGGTTTGAAATTATCAGGGTCTGCAAAGAGAATAGCTGCCCCAGTTTTTTTTTTTTTGAGTTCCTATGGCATTGAGTATTGTTTTCCATACTTTGACTTTCAGTCTATGAGCTTCCTTTTGGGTTAGCTGGGTTTCTTGTAGACAGCATATGGTTGGACATTGTTTCTTGATCCATTTTACCAGTCTGTTTCTTTTAATTGGTGAATTGAGGCCATTTACATTAATGGTTATAACTGTCATATATTGGTTTATTGTTGACATGTTTTATTTCTGATATTGTATCTTAACTTTCCATTCTGTTTAATTGTCTGTCTTGCTTAGTGGTTTTTTCCTATGTGTATCTAGAATGTCTTTCAGTATTCTTTGTATGTTTGGTTTGGTGATCATGAAGTTCTTCAGCTGTTCTTTGTCATGGAAGTATCTTATTTCTCCACCCATTTTGAAGGACAGTTTTGCAGGGTACATCAGTCTGGGTTGGAAGTTGTTTTCCTTTAGGTTCTGAAACACTTCACTCCATGCTCTTCTTGAATTCATTGTTGGTTTTGAGAAGTCTGCAGTGAATCTGATAGGCTTTCCTTTATAGGTGGTCTGCCTTTTTTCTGTAACAGCTTTTAATATTCTGTTCTTATGTTGGATTTCTGGGTTGTTGATTATTATATGTCTGGGTGTACTTTTGTTTTGGTTATGGCTATTTGGAGTTCTATATGCTTCACTAATCTCTCTGTCAGTTTTCATACTCATGTTTGGGAAGTTTTAAGCTATTACTTATGTCAATATCCTCTTGATATCATTTGTGTTATCCACTTCTTTTTCATTTAATGCCTTTAATCTTATTTTGTTTTTCTTTGCATCATCTTGCAGCTGTTGAATTGTTATTTCCTGATTTCTTGTTATTTTTAGAAGATCTTTCTTTTCCTTTTCACTAGCTGCAATCTTATCTTCGAGGTCTGAGATTCTATCTTCAATTTGGTTGAGGCAGTTTTTGCAACTTTCAATAGAGTTTTTGATTTCCTGTTTATCTCTTTGAATCTTCTTAATGCATTGTTTATCTCAATCTGTTCATTCAGGTATTCTATCATTTTGCTTTATTCCTCTAACTTTTTAGCTGTGTCTTTGTTGGATGCATTCAGTATTTCTTTCACTACTCTTATCATTTCTTCTTTTACCTGGGAGATTATTTCTGATTTGAATTCTCTCATAGCTTCCTGTACTTGTTTGTTTATTTCAATTGCTATCATTTCAGGCATTTGAGTTGTATATGTAGTATTTTCTTCTATTTCATGGCTCCTAATTTTTCTTAGGATGGGCTGGAAGTTTGAGATTGCATTTTGGTCTTTCTTTTTGTCATTTTCCTATATTTCCATGTTTCCTACGATGTTCCAAAGCTTTCCCTGGATGTGTTGGAAATCACCTCCTGTGCCATCTGCTATTGGGACTCACATGGTTTTGACTCCCCTAGCGCAGTGTGCCTGGCTTCCTTGGTTGAAAGATGGTCACTGGATGTGGTCCACTCAAGCCTGTGGAACCTCTGGAGCCTAGTCCAAGGATCTAAGGGGGCTGTGTGGATACCCAGCCACTGGATAGATGGTCCCAAAGTTTTCTGGGTCTGCCCTGGTGAGCTGAAACTCAACTTGGGTGCAGTGTGAGCTTGGCTCCCCTTTTGGTGGGCCTGGCTCCCCTGGTTGAATGAAGGTCACCTGACCTGGTCCACTCAAGCCCATGGAACCTCTGGAGCTTAGTCCAGTGTCCTAAGTGAGTTGGGCATAAACCCAGCCACTGGGAACAATGGTCCCAAACTTTTCCGGGAGCAGCCCTGGCAAGCTACAACTAATCTCGAGGTGGTGTGGGCCTGGCTCCCTTTTTGCTGGGCCTGGCACCCCTGGTTGAATGAAGGTCCCTGGGCATGGTCCATTCAAGCCCATGGAACCTCTAGAGCCTAGTCCAGTGTCCTAAGCAGGCTGGGTGGGCACCCAGCCATGGGGATCTATGGTCTCAAACTTTTCTGGGCCTACCCTGGCAAGCTGAAACTCACCTCATGGCAGCAGCATGGGCTTGGCTCCCCTTTCAGCAGGGCTGGCTCCCCCGGTTGAATGAACATCACTGGGTGTGGTCCACTCAAGCTCATGGAACCTTGGGAGCTTAGTCCAGTGTCCTAAGGGCACTGGGTGGGCACTGCTGGGATCAATGATCCAAAACTTTTCTGGGACCTGCCCTGGTGAGTTGCAACTTACTTCGATTTGGCAGCATGGGCCTGGCTCCGCTGTCATCAAAGTCTAAATGGAGATGACAAAAATAGATAAGATATGTAGAACCAATGGAATATTATTCAATCTTTAAAAGGAATACAATTCTGATACATCCTATAGGGAGGAACCTTGAGAATATTATTCCAAAGTCAATGGGTAAGATTCAAAATGTAAACAGTGAATGATTAATGCTTTACAAGAACCATAGCAAAAGTACACTGCTGCCTTGGGTCATGAACTCACTTCTCTCAAGGATTTTATTCACAATCCACACTGGAAAAGAATCCAGTGAAATTTCCTTGTGAGACCAACACTGAACCTTATCACTGAATTTGATCAGGTTCTCATCCAACGTGGTTTGCAAACAGAATCAAGTTCATGATTCTTGATTACTTTTTCCTCACTGTTGAAACAAAATGCCTGATGCCCAAAATGAAGGAAGGAAAATTTTATCTTATGGTTTTTGGAGGTTTCAGTCCATACTCAGTTGGCTTCAAGGTATAGCTGAGGGGCAGCCATTCATGGTCACCACAAGCAACAAAAGTAAAAAGGGCAAAAAGGGGGAAAGCACCTCCTTGACCCCCTTACAGTGTATGCAGGTTACCCATCCTGTGCAAGTGCAGCACTCACACAGCCAATCCCAGGACTGTAATAGCCCGACTAAGGAATAAAAATTCAATCCAATTAATCAAAAGTGAAGGAGTTTTATTGCCAAGCCTGGCGACGCAGCCCCCGGTAACCGATCTAGAGACTGCATGCCTCACAACTAAGGGTGTTTACTTTTTATAGAGGAGCAACGCAGCCGATTGGTGGGTAGGCTGATAAGAACACGGGGAGTGAGCTGGTTGGTCATTTAGGGTGGCATTTCTGGGAAAAGGAAACTTTTGTGAGAAACAGCTGAGGCTTATTAAACCGAAACTTATCTCGTGACAAGAACAAGGACTTAAATCTAAAATGGTGGCACATACAGAAAAAGATGATGGCACAGGTGGTTCAGAGTATTACATTCCCCTCTGATGTTGTGACTTGAACCAAATCTTTGGCTCACTTGGTGGGAAGGAGCTCATATTGAGTCCTTAGGACCATTAATCTAGTGCTCTGCATCTGCTCAGAAATAAAGATGCATAAGCGGTTTATGATATAAGGTGGCTATGTCTTGGGGCCCCCCTCCATCCGATACATGGAGGGGTGCTGTTTTATTCCAACAAGCATGTTGACCTGGGGTACCTCTACAGCCAGCAATAGCATATCACAGTTAGGTTAGCAGGAAGGGCCAAGGGTCTTTGGGTTCCTTGAGCTAAGCATAGCCAACAGTCCTCAGCTAGATTAGGATTGGACAAATTTAGAGCTTCATGGGTGACT